>CM046837.1:36738189-36870707 GCA_025618425.1 Heliocidaris tuberculata | reverse complement strand
TTTTTAAAGTTTGCTTTAAATAATAGTCAGGTTCACACGAAGGGAGCTAAATTTTAAAGGGGAATGAAAACCTGGGGTAAAATCCATTTTAATAAAAAGATATGATAGAGGGAAGCAATTTAAAAAAGTTCCATCAAAATCGGTTAAGAAATGACAAAGTTATGAAAGTCTGAAAAGTCTCAATTTACTTTCTATGGCGATCCTCAAATTGGCAATGTTGCTTCAAAGTGACAGGTAGAGTAGGACAACTCTCCATGTGTTTTCTACACAAAATTTCATATTTTCTCCATTATCTCTAAAGATGATGCTTGTCTTTTTGTGAACTCAACATATCTTGTGTCAAATACATTTCTCCGTGATATATCTTGAGCTAAGAAGGAGACAAGCTGCACTTTGAGAGATAATGGGGAAAATATGAAATTTTGTGTACAAAACATATGGAGAGTTGTCCTACTAAACCTGTCATTTTGAAGCAACATTGCCAATTTGAGTATCGCCATAGAAAGTAAATTGAGACTTTTCAAACTTTCATAACTTTCTCATTTCTTAACCGATTTTGATGAAACTGTTTTAAAAATTGCTTCTCTCTATCCTCTCTTTTCAATAGAAATGATTTTTCCCCAGGGTTTCATTCTCCTTTTTAAGTTTCGCTTGTAATTTCAAAACTTTAAGTTATCTTGTAGTTTCATACCGTATGAACGGACTCGTAATTTCGCCGAGATCAAGAACAGCGGGGGAGGGGGGGGGGGGGGGGGGGGGGGGAGTCCTCCGTCGTTGTTATGGAATGTGTGGACAGAATCAACTTTAAGTTTAGCAAAATCTTTGTTAACGATGACCTCTTTGTGCATGTTATACCATCGCTGAACTTGTAATCTCAGAACAACGAGCGTCGTTGTTTCAGCCCGTGCGAACCCTTGTCGTTGTTAGTGAGTCGCTATGTCGCTGACTTAAAGTTTTGATATCACAAGTCCCGTATGAATGTAGCTATTTCTTATGGTTTACTTGCTTGCAGGATGATATCGAAATATTCTGTTATTGCCTCAACTGTTACTACATGTCGTTGTTATTGACCTTGTTTCTACATGAAGCAGTGCAAAGTGTAATTCCATTAAATACAATATAAAGAAACAAAACAAGTGATAAAGACACATAGCAAAATAAAAAGGGATATTTCATGATGTTTCCTTATTCATCTTTCAACATATGTATTGCAATCTTGAATGAGATATGAATCCAAAATTAGCCCCATTTTCCTTCCAATGACCAACTTGTACGTCCAAGCATGTGTGTGCTCGAGAAAGCAGAGTGATATTCAATGAATGACCATTCATTATGTAGTTGAATACACTGTAAAAAAAAAAAATTGCCTTTTTTTTCACGGGAATTTCCTGGCAGTCAGCATGCCGGGAATACCCATTTTCCACAGTTTTTTTTTTCAGGAAATCAGCCTATATTTATGATAAAATTATGTAAATTTACAATAAAATTATGTATATATATATATATATATATATATATATATATATATATATATATATGCTGATTTCCGGTAAATCCGCAAACTTGCTGTTGTTTTACAGGAAAATTGAAATAACGGCAATAACTTGTAATTTCAAGGGCTAAAAAACCTGTAGTTTTATAGTTTTTTTTCACAGTGTAGATCTCACTCTCATGCGCAAATCAATTTTCACATTGCTGGTTTAAAATTGTTTTAGTTCAATGATCCCAGGCTCTATCATAAAAAATGTGGTAGCATATGGAAATTGATAATGTTCCTCTTTTTATGATGCATTACAATCATTCAAGTTATGTTTATATGAGGAAATGTTACTGGAGAAAGTTGGGTTTCCTTTTTTAAGAAACACACTGTACATCATTCTCTACACCTGTCAGATTTTACCTGTTACAAATAACAGGGACATGATGTGCTATTATTTCCAGGATATTAAATACTTGGCCAGTGTACATAGTAGACACAATCATTGAAGTTCTGAATGAATATGAAAGGAAAAGTACAATATCTATGATACAAATTGATGAAATAATTACTGATGAGTTACAAGATATTGTTGCACACTTTAATGATTATTTTGTTGAAATAGGTCCAAATTAAGTAAGAAAGATACCAAACTGTGATATGATAACTTGCAAAACAATAACCCTAATTCTATATTCTTCACTCCTGTAAATGAAGGTGAAGTCTTTGATATTCGTTCGTTATGAATTATTCACTTCACTCCTATCCAACCAGACAAAGCCATTCTTATCACCTTCCACTTACTCGAACAGCTTTTGCACACAATACAATTATATTTTCAGGACCAAAACTGTGGAATGACCTTCCCCCAGACTTAACTAATACCGGCTCACTGTATACATTTAAACGCAAATTCAAAATATCCCTCTTAAATACTTATGCAATCCATCCTATGGCTCCCTAGTAATGTACTGTATTCCTCGTCTTCCCATTTTATTTCTTTTTTAATGTTTTATTTAGATCGTCTCTCACATATATGTTATAATCTCAAAGAATGTTTTTTATTCTTACAATATTACAAGCCTAGCTTCTTACTAGATTCCCTCATATTTCACGCCAAACTATTTTGTCTTATCCCAACTTTAAAATGATGGCAATAACTATTGATCTGTGTCTTTGTATGTTTACTTGTTTTTTTGTTGTTTTTTTTCTTCTTTTGTTGAAAGTATTGAAGATATGTTACTATATTATTGTAATAATGCAATGGTCATGGTTTATGTTCCAATAATGTCATTTGAAATATGAAATAAACCGAAACTGAAACTGAACTGAATATTGTTAACAATTTTTGAAGTAAACGGAGTTGTGGATACGATGGTTTTGATAATTTTACGATTAAGAAAATTATATCAAGTATTGTTGAACCTTTCACTTATATATGTAATCTGTCTCTGAGAACAGGTGTCTTTCCAAACTAAATGAAATGGCCAAAATGATTCCTATTTTTAAAAACGGTGACACCCTATCATTGTCATATTACAGGCCAATTTCTTTGTTAACTGCATTTACCAAAATACCAGAAAGTTGTTTTTACTCGTACAGTGGCTTTTTTGATAATAATAACATTATAAAATGAATCTCAATTCGGCTTTAGAAAACACCATACTACAATACATACTTTCCATGTTTTAATAAGATTACAAGGTATCCATATAATAGGAGTGGTCTTATATTTCTCTAAGGCATTCGACACTATAGGTCAAAAAAAAAAAAAAAAAAAAAAACGTTCACATTATGGCATAAGGGGCATTGTTTTAAAATGGTTTCGACATTGTTTATACGAACATCAAAAGTATGTCGGTATTGATAACTGTATGTCGCAATTAAGAAATATTAATTGTAGTGTCCCACAGGGTTCTATCCTCCTTCATACCTTTTTTTTTTTTTTGGGGGGGGTATATGAATGAATTTTATAGATCATAAAATTTATTGATATTTGTTATGTTTGCCGATGACACTAATCTATTTTTTCATAAATGCATAGGCTCTTTATGTTATGTGATTAATTCTGAACTGGACTATAATTATCGATTGCAATATGGATTAAGGATAATGAATTATCATTAAATCTAGAAACAACAAATAAGATGTCATTTATTAATAATTTTAACAAATACAAATACGAAAAGAATAAATACTTATAACACGATAAAAACTACTTTCGAAAAATAAACTCAAGGGCAATTTCAAAGGCCTATTGTACTGCCCACAGAAATCAGGTTCGGATTACTTAATATGCCATTGTAATGTTCGCACATTTCTAAAGGTGATAGACAGGGCTATTGAAATTGCCTTGAGTTGATTTTTCGAAAATAGTTTTTGTCGTGTTTTTTGTACTAAAATATATGAATTAAATAAAACCTTCCAGATCCCGCACCCCCCCCCCCCATTTTCCCATCCTAATCCTCCCCACTTATCACACCGTCCTTTATGTTCTGTCTTTCGTAAAGTTTAATCCTTTAAGTCTTTACTGTTTCCAGCTTTTGTTTTTACAATATCTTTTATTGCTTTCTCTTGGATAAAAAGTGTTTTGCTATGTTTGTTTTGCTTATGATTTTTTTATTTTCTATGGCAATTTATCCGTATTCTTTTTTTCTATACCTTTTATTTACCCTCTCTCTTCTAATTCCCCTTTTATATTCGTCTTTCTTTTACCTTTTTGGGACATGTTATGCATGAGTGCCCAGTTTAATGTTTATGTAATGCATGATTTATAATTTATTTTTTTGCCAGGGACCAGCGCTTCTACAAGATCTGCTTCCTTGCTTGTCTCTGTTTTCATTCTCATTTTCATATAATAACTTTAATGTAGTCTTCACTGTTGTTATTATTTTATTTTCTTACAACTCAAATGTTAATGCTCTTTATTTTGCTTGCAATGATAGAAAATGTTTATGAACTTGGTTTCGTCTTCAATCCTTTTTTCATTGTTAGCTGTTACTTTGAAAATGAAAATGAAATGAAATAAATCTAAAATCTTATGAAAAATGGAATTTATCACAAGTTCATCTCATGCAATGTGGTTGTTGTTTCGGCAATGCCCCTCATCATTTTTATTACCTGAGATCAATATCTTCATAATCATGTTAAAATTTAAGTTCATATTTTGTTTAATATTTGGCAAACCTGTATAAAATGATAATGTGAATATCTAGTTCCTGCTGTCTCAGGAATGGACATAGGGGAAAACGGAAGACCTAAATCATAACAAGAAAGGATTTTGAAAAAGAATAATTTAGGGGTTTTCCCAGTATTTTTAAAATGATAACACGCACGTGAAATCTCTCCGTTTCGTTGAAAAAACATATAATGTGCTTCCGTTCGTTCTTTTTTTTTTTTTACATCAAAACTCATCAGTGCTTTCTTTTTCCATTGTTTCATTCTTTTTTTCCAGATATATTTCTATGGGAGGGATTTGTTCAACATATAAGCGTGTGGGACTAATACCGGGGAAATTATTCCAGGAAATTATCACATGGTAGGACATTCATAACAAAGGAAAGCTTTGCCTCTTTTCATTTTGGTAAGTCTGAATCAAACTTTAATATTTGTTAACATATTCAAGATTGTAGAGTCAAGTTTTACATCTATTTTGTATATATATATATATATATATATATATATACATAGAGAGAGAGAGAGAGAGAGAGAGAGAGAGAGATACAGAGACAGTGACAGAGACAGCGAGACAGAGACAGAGAGACAAAGAGAAAGAGAGGGAGAGTAAGAGAAACGCAATATATTTTACTAACCTGTACAACAACAACAACAACAAAAGAAGAAGAAGAAGAGAAACCTGTCATAATATTTTAGAGGCGAGAGGAAAAATAATGTTTGTAATATTAAAGTAATGCGAGATATTTCTTTTGATTTGTTTCGTATCATGTGTCATTTTAAACAAACACATTTACTTGTCCGCCGGAGGATTGTTCTTCTATAGTAGAGAGTCTAAATGTCTGAGAATGATATTATACCTTCTTAGCTGTAATATTTGAAGGAGAAGAAGGTGCAGGAAAGATTTGGGTTTGATTAGGGCGGCGGGGGGGGGGGGGGGGGGGGGAGGGCAGTGTAAATATACGACTGAGCCCGTATCAAGAATACATATCACTTCTCATAGGCCTACGTGTAAATTAATGTTCATGTGCCTAGCATTTTATCGAATTTTCAACTTTTAAAAGTCATTAGCAAGAAGACTATGGCGTTAATCAGAACATCCAATATGTTGATCACGTAAATATTTTCGTCACGTCTTGTTGAGGAAGTATTTTTTATCAAGAGAAAAGGGAATACTTTCAACCTAATCCCGCTATATACCCTTTTTCGGTCCTAACTGAATAATGGACGAGCTCAATCTTTTCCGTTACGGTTCCTTCTATTTGATTGGTTAAACGCACTGAACTGTAGAGTTCGGTGTTTAAATATGTGGGTTAAAGGTCATGTAAAGTTTTGGTAAGCCCTCAAAAACTGTTCGTCAGATTTCTTCAATTTTAATTGATAAATAGCAAGATACTAGCAATACTATGACACTGTGCATATTTCGCCTCCTAAAGTTTAATATTAAACAAATAATAGGCAAAAACTAATTTATGTGCCGGGACAGGCACGTAAAATCCCAACAAAGGCAGCATGTGCTATACACTGTGCACACACGTGTAAAACCAATGATGAGTAGCTACACACAGTGCACACACGCTGTCTCTTTGCGAAGCCCCAAGATTACTGTACGGGGAGCCGTCGGGGTGGAATGGTCCTAGCATAATGGCAGTGATCAAGCATTCCTTACAGATATTTACACTGAAATTCTCCAGAAATCATACATGGAATACCAAATGATCTCTTACAGACATCTTTTGATACAAGGAAAACAACATGAGACTATATTTAACATGTTTCTTTCCAATTTCCTTTTTGCTACCAATACTCTACATGAGCTTTAAACGTAACGAGTTCTACTGCCTTATTTGGGAAGGTTGTTGAATCATTCATAACCTCGATCTTGATCGTCTTGAATATATGAATATTGATTACGTTGACGAGTAGCCTTTAGCCAAGGCACTCGGTGCTGTTATTTCCCTAAACGCGCCTGAATATATAGACTAATCGCGCGACAACTGTGATCCGTGGCCCGAGGTGCTGTAAACGCACACTGCGTTAGTCTATTTTCAGACCCTGCTCGGGAGACAAGCAGCGCGCGAGGCCTTGTCCAAAGGCTAGTTGACGGGTGGGTAAAGGCGTTGGTGCAGCAAGACTTCCCGCGCAATAATCAGAGGACTATTCCGCGCGTTTCAAGGATCGACCAGGGGATCGACAGAGCAGCACGATCGCCTTGATTAGGCTATGTCATATGTCGTATTATAAAACGGGTTCAAGAATGTAGCCATCCTGATTGGTCAAATAACACCACGTGACCGTGCAAAAAAAAAAGTACTAACGCACGGCGAGGGGACTAACGCACGGCTAATCCGGATCAAACACTCAGATTGTAGACCCGTTTTATAAAACTATTGATACATGGTAGTGAGTTCGTGCGTTAGTGCGATCCAGCAACACGCAGGTTTTTATCGTAGTGTCTAACACACGCGGCTACGCCTCGTGCGTTAGTACACCACGATAAAAACCTTTGTGTTGCCAGATCGCACTAACGCCCTCCCAACCATGTATTAATAGTATACTAAAATAAGCCAGTTCGTAATTAGTAGGCCGACATGGTACAATTACCCTGAAATGACACCTATTTTAACGCGCATGTGCATTCGTTATGGTGGACGCCCTACTTGTTTAACACATCGATCTCTACGACGTGGATATAGCATCGTACGCACGGCTCTATGCGAGCAGTAGATGCGGCCGCACAACCAAAATTAGGAGCCCTAAACTCAAACACAGTACGTGGGAAATCGTCTGCTGTGTCCGGTTCAAGTGTACTCCTGTGCGAAAGATACGTGTTTTAAATTTTTTTTTTTAAATTCGAAAAAGACATTATACTGATTGTCACATATTAAATCGCCTTTAGAATTTGTAAGGATATACTTGTTTTGCCTGTTTTTGCAGTTAATTTGTGGAAAAGACTTCACATTGCTGAAAATGCATAAAATTGTTTTGAAACAGTACAGTAGCGATGCTTTTCTTCGAGCCCAAACATGGCGACCGGTCGTACCAAACGTAGAGGGCGTTGGTTTATCCACTGCAGAGTGCGTTGATAGAGAGAGTTGTGACACGCGCATAATAAGCATACGTATACGCGGTCTTTGTTTAAAACATGGCGGATCATGGAGCTCCCAATAGTTCCCTTTCACATACATTCTCTATGAGAGGGAACTTTTTGAAGCTCCATGAAATGACTGACCAATAAGAAGCGACCTCCAGTGTCTGTATGGATAGCTCTGATCCACTGGTAGAGATCGATGGTTTCACAAGACGAAATCATACTGGTGCGCTCATAGTGGTGCGTAAGCAAACGACAGCGTATAAAGGTCAATTGTAATAATGAACTTTATCTGCACATGCGCAAATTGTAATGACGAGCTGGCTTATTAAATGACATGGGTAGGTAATAACGCAATCAAAATGACCTCTCGTGTACGATGGGCATTACGCTTAGCTTGACAAAATAAAAATTCATCAAAAACACAGCTTCTAATTCAGTGACCTCACTATAAACTAAAGTTCATTTCGGGTCAAGATCTCATGATTAAAGAATGCGGATCGATTGAATTGCTATTACCAACACGATCCTTTAATACGGTCAATTCCCGCCGAATATGTCCCGTAGAAGCTCTTATAAAGTTTTGTTGGGACAGCTGTGAGCGGTCAGCGTCCCATGCTTGTCATTTTAGTTCCGATCGTGCCAGTTGTTAACAATTCCATTGCGGGAAATTAAAGAAGGTTATGGTATATATATGTACATAACTATCATGACCTATTTTCAGTTCCTGCATAGTAGTAATACCAAAATATCACCATCAACAACAACAACAACAAAGAAATCAATCCCGACGTAATGAGATACTGAATTCAATTTTGAAATATTTCGGAGGCCGTTCAACCTCAAACTCTATACAACCATGACACCAGATTGTTTTTAAAATTGTATTGTTTGTATTCATTAAAGTTGTTTGCTTTTTAAATGCATATTCAAACTATAAACATGAATTCTTTTGAACTTCTTTTCCCTTTCCATTAGTATAGACAATATTGGTCAGTTAAAAGTAGGCAAAGCACGAAATCATTATTATACGGAAAGAAATTTTTGAAAATTTAGGATAGATCGAACAAAAAAGAAGAAATTTGTGAATCTTTGAAAAGTTGTCGGGCCATAGTTTGTTTGCTACCTTTGTCATTCATAGCTAATGTTTTCAAGTTGTATTATTATTATTATTATGAGGTTTTCGTTCGATTTCAAATGCACTATAGACTAAATTTCTTGTGATTCCAGTTCCATTTAGATATTGATGTGTTTCATTCTCAAGTGCCGTCAGCATCCATGCTTTACAGTACTTTTATGCGATTTTGGCAAAATATGTGAATATTCCTTTTAGCGTTTACATTCATCTAAATGTTCTCGGATACAAAACATCAGTATCCATGACAACATAATAGTCAAGGGAGAAGTGAGCTTTTCTGTAATTGAGCAGATCGAGTATTACTCGAGGCGACTCCTAGGTATTGTTATTTCAGATATCTATTCGTCATATTTATGAAAGTTGATGTTAGTCAAGGATTATAATGTCTTTAAAAAATATTTCAGAGCAGTATGTTTCGTTGTTGGGGGAGGCTCGGAGAGGGTTGTACCGTCCCAGCAGGACACTTTTCTGGAAACTGAGCACTCTCGATCATGTTTTTAATCAGATAGACCTTTTTAAAGTTTTCGGTCTTAACTTACTATGCCCTGTGTTTCTGGTAGTTTTCAAAGGTTATCAGAATTGCATACAATAGACCTGTTTACAAAGTTATTCAAATTTATGGATGTTTCTTTCCCGGGTCTGCTCGTTATTCATAAGGGCTATTCATACAAAACCGCTATTCATTTAACACGCGTTATGGATAGCGGTCCTTATGAATAGCGGTCCTTATGACTAGCGAGGTTACCCCTTCTTTCCTGGAGACCTATAGTAACGAGGTATTCCATTAACCTGTTATTAAAGAATGAAATACAATACTTGGAATCCAGTTTGCATACATTACTTGTTGCTATATCTGACAAACCTCTGACAACCTTTCAGGTTGTCAAAACAACATTTATTTTAAAACTATACATAAAATTTGATTATATTTGTGAACAGGTCTATTGTATAACAGAAGAAAGTACTCTCAAGAGATATCCACATAAATGAATATCAGCATATCTACATGTAAAAATGACGAACCAATTCCAGATCACGAAAATTGAGGTGACCTCTTTGAAAAAGAAGCATTTAACGGCCTCAAAAGCTTGACAGGGATAAAATTGCAATACTTGTTAGTCATCATAGGAGACATTTCTTTACTTTATGACATTTAGGCTCTTTATCATAAGCATATCCTTCGTTTTCTTATAGATGAATAACTTGCACCTTAAAGTTTAGATGAAAGAATAGAGTGAAGGATGTATCCTCAAAATACGATGAATTCGAATGAAAATCGATAAATACTTCAAAGATCTGTTTTTTCTTGGATGAATTCAAAAACACTTTGATGGCAGTCCCATTTAGAAGCAACTTTTTCTTCTACAGAATACAACAAAATGAAGTAGACTCATGCTGGTACAGACGTCAATCTCGATGTATCGTTAAATGCCTACGGCTGGTGGGGAGTCCATCTGCCCTTATTTTTCAAGCAATTACAAAACCAAAGTCTTTCTAGAATCGTCGTTGGTGCATGTTCCTGGAACGTCAAAAAATCATGTTAGCTGATTTGGGTAAATTGTATGCACTTACTCTCCTTTACCTCTTTCATTATCTCTCTCTCTCTCTCTCCCTCCCTCTGCTCCATTGTCTGATTACCTCTCCTTTTCAATAACGTAACACATGATGTGGAGTTCGCACATTACAAATACTTTCCCCCTCTTCTCTCTCTCTCTCTCTCTTCTCTTTCTATTCCTGTCTTTGCATGTCTCTGTCTATCTTTCTGTCTTTTCTCCCTTCTCTCCCCCTCTCTCTTCTCGCCCTCTCTCTCTCTCTTCCTCTCTATCTCTCTCTCTTAAGTTTAAAGAATTCAACTGTTATTTTCTTAAAAAGTAATCTATCCTTCTGTTTGTATCCAGTGTTGTAGCCCATCCTATCTATCAGGTCTAGGAAAACTCGGAATCCTATCTGTCCGTATCCACCTGCCAGTAATTTCAATTCGTCATCGACTTTATTCAATTTCATCCATTTCAGACAGATTTGTGCCTCGCAGTCATTTCCCAGACTCTACAAGCACCAACTAATCCGTAAAAGGTTATCAATACACCGATGAATATCCTTTGTTCCAGCTTGTAATGTATGCTTGTATTTCCCACAACGACTTTATAGCTCCGTTTATGCAGGGGCGGGGGGGGGGGGGGGGGGGGGGAGATGGTTTCTCCTCAGAGATTTTGGCGGCATAGAACGCTCTTTTTTGTTTGCTTGTCAGATTTTTTTCTCCTTGAATTAACTCTGGCGCTGCCCCTAGGTATATGCATACAAGCGTCTAAGTTGGGAACTATGTACCCTATCTCAGGTGATAATTTTCTTCGCTGTTTTTTTTTTCTTTGCTTTTTAGCCACATCATGGGAGAACTGCCTACTGTAACCATGGTATTTACTAGAGTTCGGGGAAAATGAGGAATGGCCACTGATAGATAAAATAAGAATGCCCTGAAATATTTGACTGAGCTTTGTGTCCAATTATCTGCAATTATAAAAATAAACACTCAGAACGCTTCTTAGCTAAAAAATTATCGACGTCGGGGTCCTTTAGATTATGTTGCTTTCCTATAAGAGGTATCTTAGGTAAATCCATACTATAGAAGCCCTGGGATCATTGAATATTCTCACAAAGAAATTGCAGATCATGAATACTCATTTCAATTCAGTTTTTTTTTCAATTTAACGACATTTATTTCCAACTTTTCTATATTAGTGTACAAGTAATTAATGAATGAAATAATGTACATGTATTTTTAAACAAAAATATGACAAAATATACATTCATGTGGTACATACAAAGTTGAAGGACACACCTCTGAAAGCAAAGGCTTGGGGGCGAGGGTGCCCTTGGGCGTTAGAGTACATAATAAATATATTAAAAAAAACAAATGACTAAATACACACACACACACAAATATGTATATATAACATTTTTTAGACCGCTGAGCTCGATTGAAGGGGGAAAAAGAGAGGGAGAAAAGGGGGAAGAGTTAAGTGTTATGTTTTAAGCATTAGGATTATTATGATTTTCTAAGCTGTTGCAATATATTTTATGCTTTAAAAAAAAATTCTAATAATCTAGAATCTAGACTCATCTCAGTTTCTTAAATCACCTAAAATTTAGATTTATATATATATATATATATATATATATATACGGGCTACTATTCTTAATGCAAACAAAATGCGAGAAATTCCTTCAATTTCTTCAAATACTACGACTACTACATGATAATCTGCTGTTATGATCCCGACATAGCTTCTGTTGTTGATATTCTTGATAGTGGACTTATTTTAATGACTGAATGAAGTTAGACCACCGGTTGTTATTTTAGAATACCAGCCTTAGTGATCAGTGGGTTAGCGTAGTTACAGACATCGAGGGGGAATGGGGGCAACGGTCTCTGTGGGTGAAATACAAACAAGGCCATTGATCAAGGGCGAAGGTGTGATAAGATATCGTAGCGCCTTATCTTCAAGTTCACTTTCCCCTTCTCTATCTTTTTCTTTCTCTCGTTTTCCTTATGTAGTCTCCCCTTTTCTCGACATTTGATGGGGGAGGGACATGCACCCCCGTGCCTCCCGTAGCTCCGCCACTATTTGGGAATACAATACTTTGGATCAGTTAAAATTGTATCAGAAGCATGCTGTTGCAGAGGTGTACTGTAGGTCTACTGTTCTTCCAAGGTTGATAATTGAGGTATAGTGGAGGGGCTTCCTTCAGAGGTTAGTACATGTGAGGTTCAGATGTGTGTGTGTGGTTGTGTTTCTCTTGTTTCTTCTTTTGTTTTTCGTTTCATATGTATTTTGATGAGGGTTCGTTCTTGGTTCTCTACTCTCTCTCTCTCTCTCTCTCTCTCTCTCTCTCTCTCTCTCTCTCTCTCTATACCGGGTGTCTCAATAAAAGCGGAACGGTGGATTTTTCAGTACTTCAGTACTTTGCCTTCAAAAAGTATATACTTTTTTTTTTACATTTTGGGGTAAAGCATATTCTATCAAAGAGAATGATACCAAGATCATTGAATTTGGTTATTAAAGTTGATTCTATGTGTTTTCTTAAAACACAGTCATTTTCAAATTTCGCTTGATTTTTGCGAAAGATGAGTGTAAGTATGTATTGGGAATGGGTTTTAGTGAGCTGTAGCTCGGGAAAAGTGGAAATGATGCTAATTATTTGTACATGCCATATGAAAGGCCATTCCGGACACATTTCTACTCTCATCAGTCGCAAAAAAACACGCGAAATTTGAAAGTGACTGTATTTTAAGAAACGGGCATAGAATCAAAATTACTTTACCAAATTCAATGATCTTGATGTCATTCTCTTTGGTAGAAGAAGCTTTACTCAATGACGTAAAAAAAAAATATATATATATATACCTTTCGAAGCTAAAGTACTGAAAATCCGCCGTTCCGCCTTTTTTGGGACACCCGGTATATTATATATATATATCACAATCCCTTGTTTTTCTTTAGCTCTCTCTATTCCACTTTCTTTCATTCACTTCGTTGGCTATCTCTCTCTCTCTCTCTCTCTCTCTCTCTCCCTTTCTCTCTCTCTCATTCTCTCGTAAAACGATTTGAGAGCAGATGACATCAATTCCGGGGCAATCATCAAGGGATTATTTATACTGAAATCCATCTGTTTGTTTCGTGATGTGATTCAGTGCCACTCATCAACTAATCTTCGATCGAGAAACGTTAGAATATTTGATATACTCGCAAGTGCTTTCAAATCGAATATCCTCTCTTCAACTACAAGATACTGTAAACTGAGCATAGAACATTAAAAAAAAAAAAAAAATACAACTATACGAGGCCCGAGGAAATCTAGTGCGATCTATGGGGTCAGTCGAGGAGACCAAGGGGGTATTAGTACCTCCTAGAAGAGACTACAGTCGGCTCTTTCGAGGGGCGAGAGACCCGAGAGAAATAGACGATTGACTGCAAAGTCGCTGAGACCTACCCCATAGATCGCACTAGATTTCCGAATAAAGGCCCTGTATACTTGATGCATATTGACGGCTAATTTTTGTTCAGTGTCCGGACACCCCCCCCCCCCCCCCTCCCTCCACTTTAATTTACATGGATTTATGAAAATTCTCGGGCTCGGCGTAATTTCATTTGTGCCCGCAGCGTCGCGGGAGTTAGCCGAGGGAGCGTACTGGCTGCTCGCCGTTCGCGTCTTTAAAAAGGGATTCTAGATAGGAAGGGACAGTCGGAGGCAAAAGTAAAAAAAAAAACTGTCTTACTCTGATAAGTCTGACGTCACAGAACCTCCAGGAGGAATTTCTTTTTCTGGTATGATAAAGATTAATCAAATAAAGTGCTCTCGACCAATCCAAAGAACAAGACATTTTCAATGAGGGATATAATGTCATATATTATTTATAAATTTAGATAATGTTAGATTATGTATATCGTTTAAACACAAAATTAACGCCAAGATTAATTGATCTGACTTTCCTACCTTCAGCCCTTAAACACGTACAGAAATAACTTAAACACTATTATATTATATTCTTAAAACATTTTGCTTGTTGCTCATTAATAGGGTATTTTAGTGTAAGATTTACACTGAGTTAACGACTTTATAGGAGGATAGTGAACCGCACCTCTTGAGAATGTTGGCAATTATTTTGTATTGACATTGATTTCTCCTTTTAAAACTAGTTTCATATATATATATATATATATATATATATATATATATATATAATATATATATATATATATATATATATATATATTGTGAAGAATAAGGGTACCTATAGACATGTTGTTCGAAGTGTCTTACGTGTATCTAACTATCTTAAGTAGATATGAAAACATTAATCTTTGCCCTTCTTCCACAACTTAATGAATAATATATCCTTTTTGATTTTCTTTTTTGTTCTGCGTGTGTTTTTCTAAAGTATATAAATAAAATAAGTGAATGCTTTACTCTACACCAGACCTGTGACGGTATGTCGTATTCGAGGGACTGGGACCACTGAGAGTGACGAGAAAGACCTAAATCGGTTTGAAATCTAGGTTCCAGTAGCTGTTGGACTATTGTGACTCCTTAAGACTACTGCATTAATTATTACGTAACATGACTCCTTCATACTGATCCTGCTAACATTAGCATTACCGCTATGTTTATACTGCTTGTTAAAGATTGTGAGATGGAGTTTGTGTGTGTGTGTGTGTGTGTGTTTGTTTGTTTGTTTTGTTTGTTTCTTTCTTTCTTTGTTTTTTTGTCGCGTTTAGAGAAACTGCAGATGAAATTTTCCTTCTATTTTTAATACCAGTATATATTATGATCGTTTCGGCAACTTTATTTCTTTCTTTTTTTTTTCGAGCAAAAATCTAACCATGCCATTTACATTTTACGGTAAACCCGTTTTTTAAAGAGGGGAAACCCCTGATGCAATTATTATGACCTGATGGTTCTACAAACCAACGAAAATAGAACTAGAACGTTACATGTTGATTTTGCTTCTCAACATGCCTAAAGCATAATGGGTCAATTCAATCGTTTTCTCCCCATGGTTTTCCTTGACGAAAGCAATCCTGCTTCGAAACAAGACATTGCTCCTCAGCTTTTAAAACAATAAATTTAACCAATTTTACTTTAATAAAACTTCTGCATGAAGCATGATTCCAAGAGGCGATCATGTATACGTACCTTGAAGAGGACCAATCAATAAATTCATTTTGCTCCCTATGTTTGGCTCCTTACGGGTCTCCTATATTTAAAACATCAGCTGCGAATATTACTTCTGTACAGAAAGAAAAGGTATGCGAAAAAAGGTATAAATATTGCACTATAATCGGTCAATGTGTGTTAAATAAAGGCAAAAGCAATTCGTAAATGGTCAGGATGAGGTCAGTATGCGGACTGAAAAATAAAAAAAAAAAACCTCTTTTCCTCTTTTATGATCTTGTATCCTTGACCATTTAATTGTTTCGAATCATTTGGGGGCTGGTTTATATCTCGTAGCGATATACAATTTTTTTTAGGGGGGGGGGGTGATTGGTAAAACTTTAGATTGTAGGGATAGACGTAATACAAAAAACGAAACACAGAAAATTATGCAACAAGTATGTTTCTCACTCTTTTTCTTTTATCCCGAGGCTTAGGTAAAGTACGAGGTACCAATCACTCTTGTCAAATCTGTTTCTGAGAGAAAGCTCTAGGGAATCTAGAGCGTGTAGAGAGAGAGAGAGAGAGAGAGAGAGAGAGAGGGGATATAGATAGATAGAGAGAGAGAGAGAGAGAGAGAGAGAGATGAGCAAGGAGGGATATATTTTTGTTACTGCCCCCGTTTATCCCCTCTTCAGCCGGGTTGTGAACTCTCAATTGATCTTGTCAGACTTGAGAACAGACAGTTGAAAAGAAACCCACGGCGGATAAATATTTGTATTCTTGTCTAGCACAACAAAGATTCCTCGACACTCCAGTGCTTACGTCATCAAGAAAAGAAAATCTCAAAAAATCAAGAACCCATCGAAGACAGATCATCTCCATTGGGGGGAACGATGACATTCCAGAAGACTTATACCTTGCCATGAGTGACGGGGTGTTGCTAGATGGGAAGAGGAAATGGGTTGTGATACCCCTCTCTATCAAGTCCGTTGCTTCGTTTCCAATGCGATATTATCTATCCTAAAGCCTTTCTCAGAAGAGGCATCTTTTGCCGTGCCATTGACTGGTACAATCTATTGCGAGTCATTAAAGAGTGATATCGTTTATAAAAAGGATTACTAAATTTATGAACAGTGCGAACAATACATTAAATAACCATGATAACTGGCGAATGGGTTGATTGCATTCACCTGTTCACAGGCTCGGTGTATAATTGTTCAGTGTATAATTTCTGGCAATTAGCAGCATCTTGCCTGACTTCTATGCTAATCTATCGAACCACCTGATCCATTATACTGTAGCCATAAAAGTAATCAGCCTCATCATATAGCTCCTTATTTTTCCCTCTACTAAAATGTATTTTTGATCTTTGTGCAGTCATTAAGATAGAGGCAACGAAAGGTTGTCGAATTAGGAAATAACCGGTCACTACCGGTTACGATACCGTTTCAGTTTCAGTTTCAGTTTCAGTTTATTTCATATTTCATATCACATAATGGAACATAAACAATGATCAGTGCACTATTACAATACTATAAGAAAATATCTTGAATACTTTACACAAAAGGGGGGAATGCAAGTTGACATACAGAGATACAGATCAATTTTCCATCATTGAGTTGAGATAAGACCGATAAATTTGGCGTTAAATATGAGGACATCTCGTAAAAAGCTAGGCTTGTATTCGTAGGTTCCATTAAGAATAAGTCTTTGACATTGTTACATGTACATAAGAGATGATTTTAAGAAATCATTAACAAAATAATTTGAAAAGAATTGAAGTAAAAAGGGGAAGTCAGGGTACAGTACATAACTAGGGAGCCATAGGATGGATTGCGTAAGTCTTAAGAGGGATAGTTTGAATTCGCGTTTAAATATATACAGTGAGCTGGGATTAGTCTGAAGGGGGGGGGGGTTATTCCTTAGTTTTTGTCCTTTAAATATTGTGTGCAAAAGCTGTTCCAGTACGTGCAATGTGATAAGAATAGATTGGTCTCGTTGGATAGGAATGAAGTGAATAATTCATGACGAACATAGAAGGTACATGTTTGAAGTTCATGCTTTGTAAGTTGAAACATGAATATTCCTCGGTTATATGTAAAACGTTCGTGAAGTTTAACTAGGTTACATGAGTGTTTGCCTGAGTACCGTCTCAGGCGTTCTTCCATTTCACAGAGTTCGAGCTGTCATTTAATCATCCTTGTATCATAAATGGCGTAAAGTAGATCCAGGCATTGAGGGGATACTGGTGTAAGGGGGGGGGGTGGTCTTATTAGGTGGATGTGTCGTGGTATAGTGATTCATTCACTTGACTTTCAATCAAGAGGTTGAGGGTTCAAATCCCAGCCTGGCACTAACGTCCTTTGGAAATGCGGAGGTCCTTGATTTTTGGTTGTTTGAGGCCGTTTATGTTGGCTTGGCCCTCTCCCCCTTTTTTTTCTCTCACTCTTTCCCCCTTTTCTTTTTTTTTTTTTTTTTGTTTGTTTTTTTTTGTTGGCCGTGCCAGGATTTGGGGCACGTGCCCTCTTATCCCTTTTAGCTATCGTTGTGGCTTGGATCAATAAACATGACGGAGAAATAACTTTACCCATATTTTTACCGAGAACTCTCCTTTAACATATCCAATAATCTCGGTAAAGTCTTCTGATTTGAAATACAGTTAAAAAGTCCATTATGTGAAGAAAAAAAAACCCCAGACAAACATAACATACAATACACAGCTGTGCATAAACATTTTTATTACGTTCATGACGTCACTGGGTCACGTGCGGTCAAAAATTAGGCAAAATTCACTCTTTCCTAGTTTTCTTTGACTCTATATTTATACGTGCTTTGTTGGTAATTGAACAGTGCTTCTGGTCATTTTGAAAGGTGCAAACGTCGACACCAGTGTTGAATAATGCAGTAAACGCATTTATTGATTAGAGTCAGCCTACAGCTCGGTCTCTTGTTTGTCATTTTTGTTGATAATGGTTAAAGGCCATGAGCTTACGTTTTGAGGCTACCGCCCACCTTACGACCTGTCTACAACTTGATTTTAAAAGCTGTTGCAACAGGACTGAATTTGAACTTTTAGAAATGTTATTCCATTTTCTACTCTTTCACGTCTTTGAGAAACTATGTAAACAAAAGACTTTGGACGAAATTGGAGACCCTTCCCTCTTACCCCCACGATCGTATTATGCTCTCTCACATACGCCCACACTTTGTACCATCAACTCCTTGGTACCATTCTCTATATCCTGTCTCCATAGCAACTACCCAAATCTACTCAGTCTTTAAGTATCCCCGTCAAGATGAGAATATCTACGAAAAATCCAGGGACGGGGTTCCCAGCAACCTGTTGAAAATGAAATGGATCGACTTGTTAACTATCATGGAAGAATTGCTCTCTGCATTTTATTAGGTACCAAGTTTTCGACCGAGGGTGTGTCATCCCGTTAAGATCCTGAAACCTTCACCATCAGAGAAACAAATAGCGTGACGATAATTTGCTTTGGATCGACGGAAACTCTCACACGTTTTGTAGTACACCCGAAGACGTGAGTGGAATAACGAGATGTCATTGGATGCTCTCAGTTTGCTCGATGGCGGCGAACTTCAAGGGTACAGCTGACTAGAAAGAGTGAAGACAATCCAACCAAGGGACTACACTTTAACCTTTTTTTTTAAATTGGAAAGGATGAGTAGTAGGAGGGGAGGAGGAGGAGGGAGTAATTGTTATCCCCCGTTACCAGCAAATTTTTCATCCAAAAATATCCAAAATAGATAACATTAATACAATCCTTGAGCGGACAGCAAGGAGTATTCGAAGGGGGAAGGGGTAGTTTTTATCCCCTGTTACCATTTTCTGTTATCCTATAGACATAATACAATCTAATCAAGAGATAACACCACCATCACATATAGTTTGATGGCGCCCTTCGAACACGGACTGTGTGAAATTTTGTGAGCATTTTGACAACATTTTATCCGAATTTTTTAACTTTGTACTTTTCCAAACTGGAAAACGTTATGTCTATCTTCTAAATACGTGACTGTTCATTCGCTGAGGTGAAACCTTTGTCTTTTATCGCATCTACTTCCAGCTTATCGTAAGTTTAAACTGTACTCGATTTCCATTGACTTTTGCTTTCCGTTACCCTTAGTCCCAGATATGGCAGTTAAAATTCGTAGCAATCGATACCACGGCCAACCTGGAACAACAACTTTTAAGTACAAACTCCCTAAAGGTATTACCTGTGGGAGCATCTCTTTCGCTTTGGATCTTATTTTCAACGCTCATGAATCTGTACCTGAGGGTCTTGCCTCAACAGACTTCTACCTTGGAGAACTATCACAAATATACCCTGTTTTGAACGTTGAAATATGTCGCCATTTTGTTCTTGTCGGAGAATCGGAACGCGAAAACCATTTAAGCAGATCTACGTCAATGACAATCAACGATAACAATAGCTCTATTGTGAGCCTTCCCTCATCTGACAATGACGTTCCAAGAACCTGCTTAATGTGTAATCTGAAATGTAGCGCCACAGAGAAAATCTGCATAAAATGCAAATGCGTGAACCAACGTATCGACCAGTTAGCTATGGACATGAAAGAAGTAAAGCATGCAATCGAAGCTATACTTGATAATCCACATGTGATGATCTCGAAGGAAAGTCCAGTCCCATCGATACCTCACTCTTCACACGTCATCATGTCGTCTATGCGACCCCCACCATCTTCATCTTCAACATCGACACACCAACCTAAGAACACTCAACCTTCACCCCCCGGCACTTCTCGCCAACCTGTACAACAATTTCCTCCTTCAAGACCACGCAATACACCAGCACCACCTCAACCAGCAAAGCAGACACCCTCTCAAACCGACCATTTCTCAAAACACTCAACCCACGATGGAACCAGACGCCTTCCCGCCGTTACGTGCATCATCACACCCCACCAGTTTACCATACCCACTGGAACCCCTCCCAAACGTCTACCAATACCAGCAATCACGTCTAGGAGTATATCCGAATCCACCTCTACCACGCCCTAACTTTCGACCAACGGCACGATATTCGCAACCACGAAATAGTGGCTATACTCCTTCAATGCCTCCATCAACCTTCAATACACGCCCGACGCACCGTGGTCGCTATGGAAACCCTTCGTATGCATCTGTAGTTCGCGCCCCGTCTGAAACGTACAACCCCTACATGTATGCGGCAGGGTGCGAATACTGCGGAGAACCCAACCACCGTGCACAAAGCTGCAGACACGGAATCCAGCTCCAATGTCGTCACTGCACTCTTTTTGGTCACAAAGAAAAATACTGCCCTTATTAAAGGTTAGGCCAAGAAGAGAGTGCCAACGCTGAACACTCGCGTGTGCACCTCATTAAACCATGGGTCAACAATGAAATTTTACCGAATATTTCTACTTCTTCTAAGCAGAACAGCCCTAAAAGTAAAGAAAAATTCATGTATGAGAAAGCACATGTACCTTTAAAAGTTAATAATAATTATTGTAATGATGTTAATAAACTGAAATGCATATACTTAAATGCTAGAAGTGTTGTAAATAAGACTGATGAAATAAGAACTATTATACAATGTGAAAAACCACATATATTTTTCATTACTGAAACACACTTATGTGATGAAATTTTGTCTACAGAGATATTTCCTGAAGATTTCAAAGTAATAAGGAGGGACAGGAATAGACATGGGGGTGGTGTTCTTATAGCTTATCATAATGATTTATCTGTACTCCACAGACCAGATCTTGAATCCGAATGTGAAATAATTTGGTGTGAATTGTTATGTAAAGATCATAAATCTTTATTTTTAGGCGTGTTTTACAGGCCTCCAAGTAGTAAGTTAGATATTTTACATGAGTTAAATAAATCTATGTCCCTAATATCTAATAATGGCAAAAGGTTGCACAACATTGTTTTAACAGGTGACTTTAACTTACCGAATTTACGATGGGCCGATGGATACCATGTAACATCGGACAACTCTGAGCTTACAAACTCTTTTATTTCGATAATTGATAATAACTTTCTTTATCAACATGTATGTCAACCAACTAGGATCACTGAATCGACAAGTAATAGATTAGATTTGATATTTTCAACTCAGCCATCACATGTGAGTAATGTCGATTTATTTCCGGGTATAAGTGATCACGAGGCAATAAGATTTACATTGGTTTGTTACTTAATTAAACACGAATTTAAGAAGAGAAAAATATACTTTTATTCCAAAGGCAATTTAGAACAGTTTCATAATGATTTAAAAGACGCTACATTACTAGATGAAAACAATGAATATGATGTAGAACATCACTGGCAATCGTGGAAACATGTTGTGATGAAGATTTGTGATGCAAATATCCCACATGGCAATGTGACCAAAGGATCTAATGTTCAATGGATAAATAAGGATGTTAAAAAAATGATTAAAAAACGAAATAGAATGTTTAACATAGCTAAAAAGTCACGTAAAAAATCTCACTGGGAACGGTATCGACAGTTAAGGAGAGAAGTAAAGAAGAAAATTAAATCTAATTATGTGTATTTCTTAAAGAATGACTTGTGTAAAAGTTTAGAACATAACCCGAAATTATTTTGGAGTTTTATAAAGTCTCGAAAATCTGAACATAGTACGGTTGAATGCCTAAATGTCAATGGCACGGTTATAACAGAAGATCAACAAAAGGCTGATGCTTTCAATGTAAAATTTAATCAAGCTTTTAAAAATCACGTAAGCCTCTTAACACCTGAATATAGCAGTAAAGCACCTATTATGAAGGATATTCAATGTACAGAGACTGAGGTTTTAAAATTATTGAAAAGTATAGACGTTTCAAAAGCACAGGGACCTGATGAAATATCTCCACGTTTGTTAAAGGAAGGTGCAGACCAATTAACGCCTTCTCTATGTAAACTTTTTAACATGTCTTTGTCATCCGGAATTTTACCAGAAGACTGGCTAAGAGCAAATGTTTGTCCTATATATAAAAAAGGCAACAAAGAAGACGCTGGTAATTACCGGCCAATATCCTTAACGTCTGTTACATGTAAGATTTTAGAAAGAATAGTCTGCAAACACCTTTTTCAGCATTTTAACAATAATAATATTTTATGTGATAACCAACATGGTTTTCGTGAAAAAAGATCATGTGAAACTCAATTAGTAGAGGTTATCGATGATTGGTCATATATTTTGGAAACAGGTTCAAGTGTTCATATTGCTTTTCTTGATTTTGCTAGGGCATTTGACAGTGTGTCCCATGAACTTTTAAGAACAAAACTGCAAGTATATGGTGTAAAATCAATAAAAATTGGATAATGAATTTTTTACAAAAAAGATCGCAAAGAGTTGTTATTAATGGTAATTCTCTTCATGGACTGATGTTAAATCTGGTGTTGCTCAAGGCACAATTTTGGGTCCGGCGTTATTTCTATGTTTTATTAATGATATATCTAATAACATCGCCTCTACCATTAGATTATATGCTGATGATTGCATTTTATATCGTCGCATTTCCACTTTAGACGATTGTAAAATTTTACAAAATGATCTGGAAGTTTTAAATCAGTGGTCTAAGACATGGATGCTCGATTTTAATTTATCTAAATGTAAGATCATGACGATGTCTCGGAAGCTTCACGATATAGGTTACACATATACTATTGATGGTCAGGAGTTGCAAAATACAATGTCAGAGAAATATTTAGGTCTTATGATAAACAATACTTTAAATTGGAATGATCATTGTTCTGAATTACATGTGACGTGCAATAGACTTGTTGGTATTATTCGGAGGAACTTTGTTGACTGTCCAAAATCTGTTTTAAAAAATCTTTATGAATCTTTAGTACGCTCACGTTTGGATTATTGTTGTATAGCATGGGATCCATATAGAAATTCACAAAAACAATTAGTCGAACGAATTCAAAAACGCTAT
This sequence comes from Heliocidaris tuberculata, assembly GCA_025618425.1. NCBI lineage: Eukaryota > Metazoa > Echinodermata > Echinoidea > Camarodonta > Echinometridae > Heliocidaris > Heliocidaris tuberculata. Next base: position 36,847,211 of record CM046837.1, on the reverse strand, counting down.
TTAAGAATGATGTGCAAAGACTGGAGTACTAGTTATAATACGTTATTACAAAAGTTAAGTATGAATACACTAGAGAATAGACGAAAGTACCTCCGACTTGTGTTTTATTATAAGCTTGTTAATGGTTTAATAGATATAGGACATAAAAACAGGTGCACACCTGCGAACAGAATTGGAAGAAACGATCATAACTTAAAGATGCACGTACCCTTCGCAAGAACAGATTATTATATGAACTCATTTTATCCTAAAACCATAAATGATTGGAACAAACTTCCGAAGTATGTAGTCAATATGAAAACTCTTAGCATGTTTAAAAAAGCGTTAAATAACCATCTCAACCCACATAGTTAATTTCGCAGATGCTTTACCTCAACTGAGTAAGCTTGTACTCTGCAATCTTACATTGTTTTTACTTGTAATCATCACTATTGTCTTCGTTTATATTTTTTAAAATAATATCTTGTGCAATATGTTTATGATATTGAATCTACTTGTTGTTTATATCCGGGAAGCAGACTTGTATGGGTTGGTCAAACCTTTTTTGTTTACCCGAGACATGTTTTTATAATGTCTGAATAAATTCAAATCAAATCAAATCACTGAATGTTAGTATAGTGGTGGAGAGGAGTTATTTTCTATTCCTGTTACCATTTCCCGTTATCCCATGCATACGATTCAACCGAGGGATAACATAATTACCTAAATACCATCCTTTACTTTGGATCAAGGAGCCTCGGAAGGGTAGCAGGTGATTATATCCGTTATACTATCCAACCAAGGGATAACGTTATTCTTGAAAGGGAAATAGAGAGTTGAGGAAGGGGGTTGTGTTATTTCCTGCTACCCCGTGTATTATCTCGATCTATAACATTATTACCATCTTTGAACGCGTGTAAGAAATCACTGGACAGGGATGGAACCAAGTGATATGTAAGAAAGCTAGGGATGGAATGGGGAGGGGTAATTCTGTTCCTCTGTTCTCCCCTTCCGGCATCCGATATCTTAGACATGATGAAGCATTACATGCACGCTTCCATTCCCTGAAGACATAGTCGCGCAAATATTGATTCGAGTATCATACCACATATCAATGTGCAAGAACACGACGCCTACGGCATGGTCGTCGTATAACCATTTTGAATTGGGCGGACGTCTGGTTGAATTTGCAGACAGGGGATGTTTAAAAAGAAAATGAGAGGTTCGATTTTCTGACAAAACAGTCAAAAGTTCTGAACAATAACTGACTATCAAATTGCCCTCATAACTTTAAAATAAGAGGTGTATCACATCGCTTTACATCCCCTGTGGTATAACACCTGTTCGTACCTCCATGTTGTAGTTGATATTGTTGAGTGAGCACCAGGTCCTGTCACTCACTGTTCTATCCAGGATCCTTGAGAGATATTAGGAAATCACAAACGATATAATATTATGGGTACATGGGACTATAAGAAATGTGACATCATAAATGTGGTTCCAAGTTGTCAGTAACTTCTGATCAAATACGACTCACTTGCAGGGCAATCGTTTCCATGGCATTCCTTCACATGGGAATGTAAAGAATACGAAAGTTCAAGAAGTATTTTTCACTTCAACCGGAACTCAATCTTCTCTTTAACATCTTTAGCCCCACCTTTGAATATTTATGGTGGAAGTTAAGGGCAAGGCCGATGACTTGATTGAAAGGGTAAGGCTGAACGAAACGACCATCGTATATATTACAATGCATACCAGCACATCTCCCACAAGGCCTGGTTAGGCTCACCAATTAGGAGAAAAGTTAAAACCCTAGTATCTGAAAGTTACGCGCAATAACTGTTCCCTTTAGATAAAATGTTGTTTCCCGTATCTACAGCACTACTCCACAAGCTAGACGTGAACATGGTTTATAACAAGTAAACCTTCCGATAGAATTTCCATCAAATCTTTAAAAACACAAGTCATGTTATTTCGTACCGTACGCATGGATTAGATTAATACAAATTATAGATATACCTTGCAAAACGTCCATATATACCAATAATGACGTTCTTGTAGCTAAATTCGCTTTGTTTCTCCTCCTTTTAGTTGTTTCTGCATGCATGAAGAGATACACAAATATAAATTCTGACGTCATGATTCAAAAACGTAGGCAATGGTGTCGTATTTTTTCACACTGTCTTCTTCTAATAAGCCAGTTTGTATACTAGTCACTGCTAGTATGGCAGGTGATACAAATGACCCTGAAATGACCCCAGTTCGTAATCGCACGAACATCTGTTTTGGTGGACGCGCTACTTGTTAAACTATATAATTTACTAGACGGAAAGCAGCACGCGCGGAAATTATTACGCAAATGGCCATGGCATTGGGCTCCGCCCATAGAAGTATTAATTAATTTACCCATATAGATCTTAAACAATTAAAATCATAATGGTGAGCGCATCATGGTGCGCACGCTATTAAAACTTATAAAGGTAAATTGTACTCGGTACAAATGACCTTAATCTTGCACATGCGCAAATTATAATTAGGAACTGGCTATTCAAATGTATATATATATACGCATCAAAATGTATACATCATATCAGCAGCGTATCCAGACCTTGGCGTCAGGAGGGGCGCTGGCCATGATCCATATATAGAATTGGCAACGAAATCACTTTCTGTTCGTCGTGGTTTGCATTGGGTCGGGGAGAGGTTATCGCCCATTGAAACCTAATTTGGGGAGAATAGGGGGAAAGCTGGAATGAACTGATTGAAATCTTTAAATCAAAATACAGAGCAGCACTCTATTTCTTGTGCAAGCAAGTGAAGAGAGCGAGCCAATATACTTTTGGCGACATTTCGTATTTATTGACTTTTCTCTTCAAATAGTATCCACTCAAATCATCAAAATATAAATTTGTATCTTATTAATATAACAGTAAGATATCAAGTCATATATAACAAGTTGAACTTGAAAAGACCGATCGGTTACTAAGAACTCACTTTTTTTACACATCGTGCAACATACAGCAGCGTAGCGTGGGTGTAGCCATTGAGGGTCACGGGGGCGGGGTACCGGTCTTACGAGGTGAATGAGATACGAATTAACAAGGCCACTACGGGGGGGGGGGGGCTAATGCGGGAGTCGATCCAAGTCTTCTTTGAACATTCCCTTCCTGCTCTATCTGTTTTCATTTCAATTGGGGAGGGGCACGTGCAGGGGGCGTCGATCCGTTTTTCGGATCGGGGGGGGGGGGGGATAGCCTTATAATACACTTCATGATTTGCTAACGCCTCTTGATTCTCCACGGTTACAAAACAGGGAAACTTGAAGAATTTGCGCGCGGACTTCGCGGCGAAATTGAAATCTGATCGTGTAATACCTTTTGTATTTCATTCTTTTGAAGGTTTCATTTCCCGCGTTTTGCATAATTTTTCCTTATTTTATTCTGCACCTCCGGATTTATTGGTGGGGCAAAACGATATGTTTGCCCTCCTAATAATTTCTTGGGGGCAACTTTCCCCTCCCCCACCTGCCACCCCATAATCGACGTCCCTGGCACGTGTCCCCTTGCCCAACATAGATTCACCCAGGAACAAATAGACTACCATTTGATCGGTTGAGGAGAAGACACGATGGAGAGCGTCAGTGACTGGAAAGAAATTGAGACGTTGAATAGGACTTATCATTGACGCACGTAGAAGTGTCATCAAACAGTTCATACGATTCGTTCTTCATCATCTTCTCTTTCTTACTTTGTCTTCATGCATGTGTCTGTGCATTTGGTGCTAGATTTCTTACTGACATTTCACTCTGTTATATCCCTCTTCGATTCTCTCTCCTTTTTAATGTTTTATTCTGCATATTCTCTTGTCTTTTCTTCAGCATTTAAATATACGTACATTTCTCTGTCTCACTGCTTTCTGTCTCTGTCCACCTGGGAGCGTTTCATTAAAGCGTTTTGTCAGTGATTTTTACCGACAACTGTTATAAGCTACTGAAATCCTTGCATCTGATTGGCTGAGAGCAAATTTGTCAGTAAAAATCACTGACAAGACGATCAGTTGATGAAACGCTCCCCTTATTCATAAATTATTTCCTCATGCCACTTCCTCTACTTTCTCGTCTCTCTATCTCTCTCTCTCTCTCTCTCTCTCTCAATTTTAGACTCTGACGACCTTTTTTTTTTTTCACTTTATCATTTAACTTTTCTCTCTAAGTTAACTATTGACTGAATTATTTTTTTTAATAATTTAATCTTCTGTATATTTTCTCTCTTCTTTCTCCCTTTCTCTCTCTCTCTCTCTCTCTCTCTCTCTATCTATCTCTTTCAAATTATGTCTTCCTTTTCGTAGACTAATAGGCCTTGCCTCTCACTATTAACCGGTTGGTAACTTTACTCTTCTAATAATATATACTCCCACTTTCTCTCTATTTCTCTCTCTCTCTTCCTCTTCATGTTTCTTGCCCTCCCCCCCTCTCCCTCTCCCTCTCTCCCTCTCTCTCCCCCTCTCCCCCCTCCCCCCCCCCCCCCCTCTCTCTCTCTCCCTCTTTCTGTCTCATTCTCTGTCTCATTAACCATTTCCAAACTCAAGCAGTAACATACATGCTCACTATGTTGACACAAGCGAGTGAAAATTAGTCGATAATTTTTCCTCGGACGTGAGGTCGATAGGTTTATGCCTGTTGCGCAAAATTATATGCATGTCATCGTATCCTCGTCAAACTGTCTGTCTGTCGGTTTTCTGTCTGTTTGACCCTATCTCATCAAAATGTATTTAGAAATATAAATTGGTCTTTCAAGAAAAGCTTGAGTTCTTGAAAAGGTCAAAAATAATTTGTGAGCTTTCTCATTCCTTTTATGTCAGTTTGGAAGAACATCCTAGTAGAATGTCCCCTGGATTGCTCTTAAAATGCCATCATAATCGAAATATGACGAGGAAATAGCTGAGGTGTTCGGGCCGAACATTCATGCCACATGTGTGCAGTCCCATACACCCGTTTCTGTGTGCAGTGCATGTGCTTTTCAGCGAGAATGTGTCATTTTCTTATCATTTTGATGCTTCCAAAACCTCAAAGTATACACCGATTCTTATGTAGGCATGATCAACTATTCCAGTTGCTTTGAAACAGTGTCTTTGACAATGTAATCACATGACCAGAACTCAACTTTATCTTTAATTTGTTTTACTATTTTTTCCCTGTCTACCTCTTTTTTACATATTATGCACAAACGCACACAGCCCAGCACACACACACTTCCGTTCTATTCCACCCTCTTTATTTCTCCCTCTCTCTCCATCTTTCTCTCTCAATCCCTCCCTTCTCCTTCTCTGTCTCTTCCTCTATCTCTCTCTCTCTCTCTGTCTCTCTCTATCTCTCTCTCTCTCTCTCCCTCTCTCTCCCTTGTTGCCTTTCTCTCATATTCCCAATCCCGCACTCACCCTTACTATAATGGGTCTTTGAAGGTCATTTTCCATGACCCTGTTTCTACCTTGTTACCTTGTTTCTACTCCTGAAAAAAGTGATCTATTCCCACTGTTTAGATACGCCATATGCCAACAATGTTTTCTTCTCAATTTTCTCCTTTCTCTAATCATGCTAATTGGTAGTCCTCAAGCTTCTTTGTGTGTGCTTAATAAGGCCATACTTCTACACTGAAAGGTAAATCTCAAGATTATCTGTAGTCATGACCAGTAGTGGTTCGAGGTCTGTCTTTGATTCACACTGAAACATATATCACTATATGTACCCGCGTCATCCGGGTGAAGAATAGAATACCTCAGGCGGTTACCCGGAGGATTTACCCGAAGAACGTGATATTAATTTCGAAGTTGTGCATTTTAATTTCAGAATTTAGAGCGTAAGAACGCCAGGGAAATTTACGCGGGATTGAGGCGATAGTTGAGACTTGGAGACCCCCTTTTCAGTCCATTCAAAACGTTGTCTTGAACCTTACCATTACACGGTATTCAGTTTAAGAATTGTTATTTTATTTAAAAAAAAAAAAAGCAGTCAGTTATCTTGTGTGCATTGTGCGAGAAGGGAAGAATTTCAACATAGTGAAACATGAGGATTTTATTAGGCATCCGAACATCAAATCTTGTTTGCACATACAGATTTTATGATAATGATGCTGCACAGACAATCGCCTCCAGCAATGACATTTAAGAATCGATTCATGTCAGTTCAAATTTGTTAACATTATTTTGGAGCCATTTGGAGGACATTAAGGGCTCTCAAGAATAAGCAAATTTAGGATATTGTCTTGAAGCTACCATCGCCCTTACGACAGCAGGGCATTCTCTCTATTAAAATAGACTTGAGATTACTTGATGTGTTCTGTAATCGGCTCAAATGCGTGCGGACACGCAGTATCCATCAGGACTCGCTGACCGTTTCGAAATTAAGTGCTTTCAAAGAGCTCTTTCCTCAGTGGATGGATCTTTGGTGCGTACGAAGAAGTTAAATTTTTAGGTTGGTAGCCTCATTTTGAATTGATTGGATGGGGGTAAATGAGGTATGGAGGTCAGGGGAAGGCAATGGAACGTCATGAAACAATTTCATGTAATTACCTGTAATGCGTTGAGTGGTGGACTCAGGTTCGGGTAATATGATGTGATTTGATGGAAGCTGTGCTGCATGATACTTGTGAAACCAGTGAGTAGCGCGGGTCCAAGAATTCAGGGAAAGATGATGTCATCGGTCATAGAGACATCGGTCTTACTAGGTGCATGAGATACGAGAGGAAAGACGATTGAGTGAGAGGGGTGTTAATTGATGAGTTTGTACCATCTTCTCCGTGTTCCTTTCACGTTGCTTTCAACCCTTACCCTAACCTTTCCCTTACTTTTCTCTTTCTCACCTTTCCCAGTTTCCCCTTATTTCCGTCATTTCAAAGTAAAGAATGGACATTTCTTAGTGTTACACTAATGACTAAGGCGGATGATACTTTTCTGCTCATGTATCATTTTGTGAACAAGATTAATATTATGTATAAAATATCCCCAATGCATAGATTCGTGAGGAAATTGTGACAAAATGGTGGTATGCATGGTTGCACTTTGCGAGCAGATTGCGCACTGAAGCGGGCACGAACGTAAGGCTGCGTACGCACCATTACCCCGCAGCCTCTGGTGGAGGTTACACGCAGTCTGTTTTGTGCATTCTATCAACGACTTTTAGGAGAATACACTTTGTATTGTTGGTTGCAGCGCCAAATTCTAATAATTGGAATACAGCATCAAGGATATACATCTCTCTGGAAGTGATTTTGGAATAGATGATTTCTACGACAGGTAAGATACGTTATGCACGTACCGAGACTCCGGCGCCGCGTCCGTTTAACAATCTTTGTTAGATGTTGAAGTACTGTTCAGTTTCAATTAAAGGATATTTGGGTTTAAATTCTTACACACTAAAAGTAGAATTTCAAAAGTTAATGAAACGTTATATAAACAAATAGATCTTTAAAAATCATTGTTTTGCTTTCATCTTTCTGATTCTTTTGTTTCCTTTTTTAAATCGCTTATTTTATCATGGAGAGGCAAATACAGTGCTATCAGTATCATTACTTTCTTTCATGTGAACCATTTGTTAAGATGAATTCGCTCTATGAATTTTCACTCGTACCTAAATCGAGTTTCTTCCTGCGGAAAGTACATTACACTTCCATTTTTTCTCAAAATTTTCATTTGGTATCGAAAAGATCTCATAGGAATAGCGAAAAAAGGGCTGGATTGTTTTTCACTCTTGAAAGTAAATTTCGTTTCAAAAATATTCTTAGAAGGAATTACGTCGGGTAGAAATGGAACCTTCGAAATGCCGTTCACCTTTCTGTAATACACGGCTTCTCTAGTTTGCTTGCTTGTCAAGTGGTTAATAGTATTGCTCAGTCTTTCTCTCCTTTTCTCAATATCGTGTAACGTGGGACAGCTGCAATATCCTCTCAAGCAATTTGTGTCAAGCTACCTGATGAAAGACCGTTCCTACACTTTGCAACATTATACTCTTTTGATCAGTACCCTCAATCTTAAATGCAATGGAGAAGAAAGAGAATAATGTTTAAAATAGAGAGAAAGAAAGGAAGAGGGGGGAAAGGCACGTGTACGGGAGATTCCGGGACAATCTCCCACTCCTTCCTTCTGATGAGACCGATGCCCCCCCCCCCCAATCATTCAAGTGCCCCTAATTGTCTTCATCCACGCTACAACCACAATTATAGATGATAATGGTCAAAACAATATGGAATTTTCTGCGTTATTAGTGAATATACTGAAAATGTAACAATCTAAATGAAACTATGACTGTATACCCCGTTCTTGCTCATCAGGTTAGGTATTAGTACATGTTAAAGTAACCGATATCATGTTAATAACTACCTACGTGTAGTTGTTAAAATGCTATCAAAGACGCAGTCTGATCTTATGGGATTGTGACGTAAATATAGCCTTAGTAAAAACGGGTTAACAAAATAAAAAAAGAACAAATGAACAAAGAGGTGACATGGACGAACCCTATGTATTAAAGGTAGAGATGTAGAATACAATGTCCATGCTGCTTGTTTGTTTGTTTGTTTGTTTGTTTATTTTTCAAAAAGGAGTAAGCCAGAATTTAAAACAAGTGCAGCAATGATTAAGTACTCCTAACTCACAGCTATGATATCGCTCTGTGACAATTGTTGATTGAATTGCATCATTTCCGTTCCGAGAACTGAATGAAAACTACAGCACAACTTTGAAGTCCAAAGCAATGAGTTAATTAAAAAAAAAAAAGCGATACTCCGTACACTGGAAAACTGTGCAATAAATTTTTTCCACAGTTGCCTAAAGCTTTCTGATGATTGTAATTTCTCCATTGTGCTTCATTGTAATACAATAAGATCACTTTAGAATCTCAATTAATTCATTCGGGAATTAGCATGTGAATTGAGTATACCGTTTACTAGAATACTCAATATATCTTTTAGACGTGGAATTGTACCGATTTAGTGGAAATCTGCTCAAGTAACCCCAATTCCGAAATCTCATCCACCATGTATTAATAATTTACGTCCTGTTGCCTTGACTTCATACTTTTCTAAGGTAGCTGAATCTTTTATAGCTAAATGGTTATTAGAAGATACTGAAAAACATATTGATATTCATCAGTTTGGAAATAGTTTGGATTGTCTACTACACATTATCTTGTTAGTCTTTTACATAATCTTTAGCAAAACGCAGAAAACCATAGGTCTGTCACAACTATTAACTGTACAGATTTTCAAAAAAGCTTTTGACCACTTAGATCATGATATTATTATTGTTAAAATGATTCGTATGCATGTAAGACCCTGGATAATAGATTGGATCGCAAGGTTTTTTTTAGAATATCGTAAACAAAATACAAAATATAATGGAAGTTTATCTGATACTAAAGTTAATCATGCCGGTGTTTCCCAAGGTACACGACTTGGGTCAATCCTGTTTCTGATTATGGTTAATGATTTATGTAAACAATCTCACATACCTTATTTCAAATATGTTGATGACCTTACTATAATACAATGTCGTAAAGCAATGGACGTTTCACACTTACAGTCTATACTCAATTCTATTCATTATTGGTCATTATTGATAATGGTCAAAACAATATGGAATTTTCTGCGTTATTAGTGAATATACTGAAAATGTAACAATCTAAATGAAACTATGACTGTATACCCCGTTCTTGCTCATCAGGTTAGGTATTAGTACATGTTAAAGTAACCGATATCATGTTAATAACTACCTACGTGTAGTTGTTAAAATGCTATCAAAGACGCAGTCTGATCTTATGGATTGTGACGTAAATATAGCCTTAGTAAAAACGGGTTAACAAAATAAAAAAAGAACAAATGAACAAAGAGGTGACATGGACGAACCCTATGTATTAAAGGTAGAGATGTAGAATACAATGTCCATGCTGCTTGTTTGTTTGTTTGTTTGTTTGTTTATTTTTCAAAAAGGGGTAAGCCAGAATTTAAAACAAGTGCAGCAATGATTAAGTCGTCCTAACTCACAGCTATGATATCGCTCTGTGACAATTGTTGATTGAATTGCATCATTTCCGTTCCGAGAACTGAATGAAAACTACAGCACAACTTTGAAGTCCAAAGCAATGAGTTAATTTTAAAAAAAAAAGCGATACTCCGTACACTGGAAAACTGTGCAATAAATTTTTTTCCACAGTTGCCTAAAGCTTTCTGATGATTGTAATTTCTCCATTGTGCTTCATTGTAATAGACATGGACGAACCCTATGTATTAAAGGTAGAGATGTAGAATACAATGTCCATGCTGCTTGTTTGTTTGTTTGTTTGTTTATTTTTCAAAAAGGGGTAAGCCAGAATTTAAAACAAGTGCAGCAATGATTAAGTAGTCCTAACTCACAGCTATGATATCGCTCTGTGACAATTGTTGATTGAATTGCATCATTTCCGTTCCGAGAACTGAATGAAAACTACAGCACAACTTTGAAGTCCAAAGCAATGAGTTAATTTTTAAAAAAAAAGCGATACTCCGTACACTGGAAAACTGTGCAATAAATTTTTTCCACAGTTGCCTAAAGCTTTCTGATGATTGTAATTTCTCCATTGTGCTTCATTGTAATACAATAAGATCACTTTAGAATCTCAATTAATTCATTCGGGAATTAGCATGTGAATTGAGTATACCGTTTACTAGAATACTCAATATATCTTTTAGACGTGGAATTGTACCGATTTAGTGGAAATCTGCTCAAGTAACCCCAATTCCGAAATCTCATCCACCATGTATTAATAATTTACGTCCTGTTGCCTTGACTTCATACTTTTCTAAGGTAGCTGAATCTTTTATAGCTAAATGGTTATTAGAAGATACTGAAAAACATATTGATATTCATCAGTTTGGAAATAGTTTGGATTGTCTACTACACATTATCTTGTTAGTCTTTTACATAATCTTTAGCAAAACGCAGAAAACCATAGGTCTGTCACAACTATTAACTGTACAGATTTTCAAAAAAGCTTTTGACCACTTAGATCATGATATTATTATTGTTAAAATGATTCGTATGCATGTAAGACCCTGGATAATAGATTGGATCGCAAGGTTTTTTTTAGAATATCGTAAACAAAATACAAAATATAATGGAAGTTTATCTGATACTAAAGTTAATCATGCCGGTGTTTCCCAAGGTACACGACTTGGGTCAATCCTGTTTCTGATTATGGTTAATGATTTATGTAAACAATCTCACATACCTTATTTCAAATATGTTGATGACCTTACTATAATACAATGTCGTAAAGCAATGGACGTTTCACACTTACAGTCTATACTCAATTCTATTCAGTATTGGTCTCAGTTAAACAATATGTCACTTAATCCGTCTGAGTGTTTTACTCTACAGGTTACTTTTATTAAAAATCCTCCCCAGCCCGAGGTTCTCTTCATAAACAATTCTATGTTGTGTAATGTACAGATCGACAAAATACTTGGAGTCATTATACAGTCTGACTTGAAATGGAATTTATATGTTGACAATCTAGTGAAAGGTGCAATAGAAAACTGTATAATGTTAAGAAAGCTTAAGAAATTCAATTTACCCTGAAAGATTTAGTTTTAATATTCACATGTTATATACGACCAACACTGGAATATTGTTCTCCAGTGTTTCATAGCAGTCTTACATATGAACAAAAAATAATCTTGAGAGATTACAACGTAGAGTTTGTAAGATCATTTTAGGACAAAATTACATTTCATATTCAAATGCGTGTACAGTATGCGACTTACCTACTTTAAAGGATAGAAGACTAGCACTATGCAGGAAATTCGCAAAATCTCTAAAAAATCACCCTGTTTGTCATACCTGGCTGCCTCCCAAAAAAGAAATCAAAATATCATCACATCATGTTCCCACTTATCACCAATTCAAATGCAAAACCAAACGTTTCATAAACAGCCCACTACCGTATTTAACAGATTTACTTAACTACATCTGAATTTATACCGTGCATGAAACGATATCTGTTAGATTCTCAATATCGATTCTGGTCTTTTATTTTCCTATATACTTCTCTTACACAATCATTTAATTTTCTACAGTATATTACTTGTATTTTATTTGACTAACCATTTCCAAACATATGGTGCTAGTCTTTTCCTCTCGATGATACAGTCTTTTGAACATGTTTTTGAATAAGTGTCATTATATATAATGATATTCGATTTTTATATTTTTCATGCCAACTATTCGTGTAAACATGAAATATTCAGCCCTGCTGCCCTTCATGTGAAATGTATTGTACATGAATTGCGAATACAAATAAACCATTATTGAACTGAATAAACACTTTGAATGCAAGTTTAAAACTATTTTCTTGCAAATAATTTGATAATTGCTAGAAAAATTTAATAACAAGACTCACTACTGAACAGTTTATCTCCTCTTTCCTGAGACCTCATCTATTCGGCTGCACACACGCTGTGGAGTAGCAAGCGGGTCCAGCCATCGAGGGGTACTGGTGTTATGAGGAGAGGGGGAATTGTATCGTACTCGATAAATGAAATGTGAATTCAAAAGGTCTCCGGTTAGAGGGAGGGTGTGGTAGGGGTCCTTTATACTTCTCTTCTCGTCCTTCGCCCTCTCCCTTACCCCATTTTCTTGTTTCTGAGGCACACCAGACCCCCGTAACTCTCGTAGGTTATCCTGATTGACTGATTGATTGATTTTATTTATTTACGGCATAAAAACCTGCCTTCAGCCGCAAGGCTGTTTTTCAGCAAGTCTGTATACATCTAAAACAATAATAAAGAAAAGTAACAAAACAACAACAAAACATATTTACAAAAATTTACAAGTAACAAAATCCGTCTACTCAGTTGAACTGAGCAAGATCCTCTTGCTGTTCAACCGAGTACAAGGATTTACTGATAGAAAACAAGAAAGCTTTGTTCTTATTGCCTCTAGAGTTCCTTTATGTGAAAAATTTAGATATATATATATATATATATATATATATTTTTTTTCTATGATCTTTATTTTGATTCCACTCAATAATTATACATAAATCATAATTCAACATTTAAATGAACGTACATGCATATGACAACTAAAATACATTATCTTGTAACATTTTTTTTTAAAGTACATGCGCCTCAGCAAAATGCCCCATTATATGCTTATTGTCTTATGTCTTTTTTTTTTTTCTTGTTCTTTTCTTCTTCTTTTGCCCCGGTCTTTTTTGAGGGGGTTTTAAACATCTATTGATTGTAATACACCTATTTCATTTTATTTTGACAGCTGGGATTTTTTTGTGCCGTCTTCCGCGTCATGTGTGAAAGATACCTTAAAGATACTTCATCCCTTTTACAGACTTACACAAATTTCCTCGAAACTTTGCACAGGATTAATAAAATAAAAAATACTGCCTATGAAATTTCAAGGCCACAAGTTCTATAACTCCTTTGTAAGAAATGAAAATCTTGATTTTGTCGCAGAGGGGACTATTCAGAAATCAACGCAAGTACATGTACTAGTATACGTCACGGTAAAATATTAAAAATTACGCAATTTTTTTCGAGTCGAAAAAATTAAGTGTTACCAAATGGTTGTTACTTACTTAAAAGCAAATTATAATCCTTTGTGCATCCGTTTTCCAATTACAATTCTTTTGTAATTTATCGCATACTCACACAACTTCAAAATTTAGGGCTGCAAAAGGGATGAAGTACCTACAAGATATTCAATAAATGCAGTGTGGACAGACCCTTGGAGGAAACTATCGATAGACGGTTACGATTTGCCCGAGGATAGTTGCGTGTAATCGGGACGAAAAAGCAATGGTCATTCCGCTTTCTGGCCTCTGGCAGCACAACTGAGTACATGGGGCTGTTGATAGATAACAAGAATGCTTTGTTCTCATTGCCTATAACCTTTCCTCGTATGAAAAGTTCACGATTGTGTGTATTCCGTATGCTTGATCTGTTTGTACTCCTTAACGCTGGCATATTACAATCATGGTCTCACACATGATGCGGTAATCCTCTTTCAAGAAGTACAACAGCCGCGGCAAAATAAACCAATTTCAGATGTAGATGAATAGGAAGTGGAGATGAAAAAAATGTAACTTCGCACAATAGTTTTCTCTGTGTCGTAAGATAAAAAAGGTGACGCGCACTACGTCTAAGTTTATGTAATTTATTTTCTGCGATATTTTGAAGCGGTCCACCTTGTTAAGTCTGAACGAGGCTTAAGGTATTCAGTCAAAGCTAGCAATGTGGACGGACCCTACGTGGAAACTGTCGATAGACAATTCAGATTTGCCCGAGGATAGTTGAGTATGATCGGGACGAAAAATCAATGTTCATTCCGCTTTCTAGCAACATCATCGGCGACGGAATTTCTCGTTTTAAAAACGAAAAGATCCGTCCGATAATGGCAGCACTGTTTACATTTCTCTTGACGTATGTCTGAGATCAATCTCCAAGTTTCAGTTCGGTCGTTTAAGTCTTTAGTGAATCCTTTTTACATCGAATCAACATGATAATTTCTTCTACAAGATATGTTTGCATCTTTTGAAAATGATTATTATTTCCTCCCTTTGCGTTCTTTGACGAAAGATACTCCTTTTGAAAGCTTCTATGAGCATAATGAGCTTTCGTAAAAACTAACCCGAACGAGGTCAGCTATGTTTTAATGTTGAAATATTTTCTGTTTCAATTCGTACAGTTAGATTTGAGTGAATACGTCTTTTTGTCTTATTAATCCTGAATAGATGGTAGCGTGTTTTTTTGTTTTTTTTTACCCAGCATATTCAGGAAGCATTTTGATATGTATAACATTCTTTTAAAAAAAAAAAGGAAGGTGCAGGGCCCTCTTGCACGCAAGTTAAAAAGTTTAACGCAACCCGATTTTCATCCAATCAGGATCTCGTATTTGGCAATTATTGCGTTTAATTGTTTGATTTGCGATTAAACGCAGCTTTTTATACAAGAGGGCCCATACAATGAAATTAACGTAATGCTTAAACATTGGATGATTATTGGACTGTCGAAAAAGGTCTAATCAAAGACGTGCCTCATGAAAAAGTAAACACAGAAGTAGAGTTCATGAATGAAGTGTTTACATAGCATTTTGCATGTTTGTTTGTTGTTTTTTTTTGGAGAAAAATTGCCAAAATCGATCTGTGCAAGACAATGCTATGGCCACAAGACACAACTGATCGTACGTGTTTTTGCACGTGCGTGTCCGCAGCTGTGATCGGCTGTGGGCCAACTCCAGCGATTCGTACGTCCTTTCTCTTTTTATGGTCACAACCGGTCGCGCACCTCCGTGCGTGTGGTCTGCAATGGATATCACAGAAATCCTTGCGTCGCACGCGCGGGTCTGCACGTGTTTTTTCCAAGCACGTAGGAGCACGCAGGACACGCAAGGAGGCTATTGACGTGTCCAACAATCTCTGTGTGTGGCTACGTGTTCTGATGAACGTACGTGAAATGCGCAGCCATCGTACTTCCTGCACGTGCTTCTTGCGACGGTCTCCTTGCGGAGGTCTTACGAAGCCCATGGCTCCCTACGGAGCCGTGACATGTCCTGCGACGGTTGCACGTCGGTTGCACGGTACCCGTAAGGGGGTGTACGTTCGCCCCAAGAGTTCTTGCAGGCAAGAGGGGGTATGTTAATAAGGAGGGGAGCAAGAGGAAATGCAGAGAGGTGCACGACTGGTTGTGACCATGACGAACGGAGGACGTACGACTCGCAGGAGTTGGCCCACAGCCGATCCCAGCTGCGGACGCCCACGTGCAAAGACACCGACGATCAGTTCTGACCATAGCATTACCTGAAAGAACTCTTGAGACGAACGTACAGCCCTCTTCGGGTACCGTGCAACCGACGTGCAAGCGACGCACGACATGTCACTGCTCTGTATGAAACGATGGGCTTCGTGAGACCTCCGCAAGGAGCCCGTGCGATGCACGCAAGAAGCACGTGCAGGAAGTACGATGGCTGCGCGTGTCATGTGCATTCGTCAGAACACGTAGCCACACGCAGAGACTGTTTGACATGTCCAACAGCCTCCTTGCGTGTCCTGCGTGTTCCTACGTGCTTAGAAACAAAACCAAACCCCCCCCCAAAAAAAAAAAAAAAAAAAATAATAATAATAATAATAATAATAATAAAAAAATATAAAAAATATAAAAAAATAAAAAAACAAAAAAACGTGCAGGCCCGTGCGTGCGACACAAGGATTTTCTGCGAAATCCGTCTCAGACCACACGCAAGGATGTCCACAACCGGTTGTGGCCAACCTTTAATGTGAATGACTATTTCGTTTTTCAAGTGCTATGTTACAAGAACAAAACACCCTTTGTGACGCCATTGCGATGTTTGATTTGGTATATCATTACCGACCTACATCTTTCATAAACAGTACGTGAAGTCATCCCAGAACAGTTAGCATGGTTAGAAAACGTCAAAATTGTCAAGTTATCACCACCAATAGGCTATCCTGAGTAGTGCAAAATCACTAAAAATATTTTCCCCCTAAATAATGAAATTATGTCCCATTTTTTATAACTTAGAGCTTATGAGCAATTTATAAAAGCACGAACCTGCCTGGTTGTAGCGCATCACTTTAGCATATGCAGACACTAATCATGCTAATGAAATTTACAGATTATCAGTTTGTTCTGAACATGATAAAACTGTCTGTAATATTTTCATTTTAATACTGCTCCAGCGAATTTTATTACAATAGTTCACGTCTTAAGATAATAGGAAATTGATGAATTCAAATACCATACTGTCAAAACACTTCGTATCAAATTTAGAAATTTGAAAAAAAAAAGCATAAGCACAGACTGAAATGATTGTTCCTTGGTAAAAAAAAATATCATTTTGATGACCACAAACAGAGCTTAATGATCAGAAATTATTATGTACATACCATCTCATTTTTCCAAGTAGTTGTAAATGATGATAAAACACTGCAAAAATCATGATTGCGCCACTTTGACCGGTTCTTTTTCAGCGCCTCTCATTTCACTTTCACTTTCGTTTATATTTTTTTTTTCTGCAAATAAAGCATGCTCCTCTTTCCGAAGAGTATACTCTTTGACACGTTCCAGCAGACTGTATCGATTTATAGAGATAGTCTTTCATCCGATATAATGCTGGCGAAAGCCAAGGGGATTGTGGGATAGTTTATACTTTAGACATTGTGGTGTTTGTGGCAATGCGTGAACAATATTAGCTCATTCCGGTTTTGAAGTGGCTTTCCCAAAAGGAAACTAAATCCCTCATTCAACTGGTCTGTTGGAGACAATGTGGCAAACAAGAAGATAAAGAAAACGAAATATATCATGCGAAAATGATAGAAATCAGACAGTTTCTTGAGTTTTGGATTCGGGGGTTGTGGAGGGAGTACAGCTGACAGTGCAATGACTTCTCTTACCATGCTTACTCAACGGGCTGTATGATATTGGAATGACAATGCAAGGGCAAGTGTTTATGGAGTCGATCATAAAATACGTTTCTCTCGATTTTCTGAAGCTTTTGGTATCACGAAGCAAATATCAAAGCCATTAAAAAAGATAACGTATTCTACAATTTCATTAATGTGCCCCCCCCCCCTCCCCCGCTTGACACGAGTGCTTCCTCAATGGCTGGACCCGGACTACGCCACAGCTACCAAGTACGTCGCCATTGCAAGTTTACACAGCGCATAGCATTACACTGTCAGGTTCCAAGCACCAAACGTGTGTTAGAATTTATACCTTATAAGCAAATAATGGTATTCAATCGCGGACAAACGAGAGAGAGAGAGAGAGAGAGAGAGAGAGAGAGAGAGAAAGAGAGAGAGAGAGACTCCTGAAAAGTGACATAAAATATAGAGTCGATACAAGGATAGCATTGCGAAATTTCATACATGGATCAATACGTATCGACGTTTCTTTATTCCCCGCGTAGGATCGTAAGTGTCTATTGTTTCATCAAACCTAATCAATATCATTCCCATTAAACTAAAATGTCTGCGAAAGTGGCCAGAAATCATGTTTTACTTTGTTTATATCCTGACTCTCTTACTTTTACCTCATTCCATTTTGTCGTCACTTTTTTTTTTCCTTTGTTAAAGTAAAGTATTGCTAAGAAGAAGATATGAACTTACTATACCCAAAGGACAACACCAGTACGGCTTTTCGTACGGTATATCATGTCTCTTTTCATTTTTATTCCTATTTCTCTTCTGCTGTCTTACTAACTAACTATTACCTTGTAGTTCTCTATTGCTTCTGATAACTATCCTCCTCATTTTCTCGTGATCCAGTTTTAAAAAGTGTACCTATCACCTAAAAAAAATAAATAATTACATGAAGCTTACAGCTAGAAAGTACAGGATCAACCTCGAAGAAATTTTATCTGGTTCTATAGGTCAACAGGTAAGGAGTATGAAGGAAATAAAGGATAACATGAAAATGAGCGCGGAATCCAACTCTGACTCGATTCTTTGCGAGCGCTTACGAGAGCGTCGACTAGTCTACTTACAACATGTACAATTCGCATTGACTTTTATAGAGAGAGTACTTAAACTTGCAATATCTCTTTGTAGAAGTAATATTTGAAGACCATATTTTATACACCATATTTTGAATATCGTATAGCGACATGGAACCTCTAACATACAGGTCAAAGTAATTTTGGTGATTGGTAGCCTTTAATCATAATTATGTCTACTAGTCACTCGGCTAAGGTTGAGGGTAATGATAACAGTCAATCCTGTTTTTAATGCAGCTAGTAAATCAAATTATAATTACAATAACCATGACCTATAGCATTGTGGATGTATACCGTTTTACCTATCAGTAGATAATATTAAGACATGTAAGAGGGGATTTTAAGAATTGATATCCAACTTTCAAGGACAGATCAATTACAGGATCCGTTTCAATTCAATAAATAGACATGTCTCGGGATCATTAGGATTATTCTTGAAAAGTGACTTTGCTTTTAAAATCTGGAAGTGGGGGTAATAGCAATCTAAAAACATTCGCAATGTCACTGACTTGTAAACTAATCTTGATAAGTCATCACATTTAAATCCTCTACGGAGATATATACACCTTGTCATATCGTGAACTAAGGATTTTACTGAAATTCTAGAAGTTGGTGTTCAGGTATGGAAACCTGTTGCCATGGTTGCAGTCTGTGGCAACAGTTTCTTTCATACCGTCATGATTAAGGATGTTTTCATTTCAGCTGATCTTTAGTTTTAACAGTGAACATGTTTTTCTCTAAAAGTATATATGTCTTTTATAATGTTAAAATCTTGATGTTTAGCTAGACATTAAAAAAACCCCAAAAGCCATATCTTTGTAAGCAAGACAAGCACATACTTTTAATAACGTGATGATACGATGGAATTCCTCCGAGAGATTGGAAGAAATCATGCGAAAATCTGTTAAGATGCATACATATGCAATTTGATCTGTGTCATGAATTAAACATAAGGAGAACAATCATTATACTGAAGCAACCGAGGCATCTAAATATAAAATAGCATTTTTGTCCACATGTTTTTTTGTCAGCTTTACTTAATGCTTGGACGTTATGAGAGGACATGGTAGTTCGGGGTCTTCAAGTTCTTTGCGAATTTCCAATGAGTTTTTCTTCTTCTGATTTATCGACATGGCTAAAACTGTATCATCCGTGATTTTCTTACAATTGAAAATCTCAGCCGTAACACAATTAGGGTAATCTATTCTTACTTGGTTGGGTGATTGGTTCATGGTTGATGAACTGGTTGATATTTAAAATATTTTATTGATTTAACGATTGACTGACGTATAGGTTGATTTTGAGGTGGGGGGGGGGTGGTCGTCTCTTTTGTTGGTCGGGTTTTCGGTTGTTTTACTCTGTCGGTTTTTTAATTTAATTGGACGATGTGTCGGTTGACTGGTTGTCTTATACAGTTGATCGTTTCCTTAT
The DNA here is from genome assembly GCA_025618425.1 of Heliocidaris tuberculata. Taxonomy (NCBI): domain Eukaryota; kingdom Metazoa; phylum Echinodermata; class Echinoidea; order Camarodonta; family Echinometridae; genus Heliocidaris; species Heliocidaris tuberculata. Next base: position 36,827,249 of record CM046837.1, on the reverse strand, counting down.
TTATTGCTTGGTTGACTAGCTGTTTTCCTATTTGAATGGCTAATTTGTGAACCAAATGATAATTTTGCCGAGCCGATTTTTCATTAGTTGGTTACTCTCTTCATTACTCCTATTTTTATTCTTCTTGTAGTACTTAAAATATGTCGCCGAGTGTGTTCCTAGCAAGGTGTGTGTCTGTACATTGTATTTCATTATGCATTCAAGTCTTCTTGTCATATGCCATTTTATCGACACTAAATCACAATCTTCTCTCACCGACTTGAGTGAAAAGATCGCAGGCTCTCAACAGATATCAATTTCCGATGATTTGATAAGAGGATAGGAAAGGAGCAGTTCGGAGGTTCGGAGGTGGAAGGGATGGAGGCTGTACTTTTGAAATTTGACTCTACAATTGATGTCGGGACAATGATCAAATACTATAGGACAACCAACCTCTGAGGAAAACTACACCTGGGACAACTATAAAACGCCACACGACCAACTCGGACAACTATTCCTAGTACCACTACCCTTCCTATAACTACTCTTGTCCATTGGGACAACTTCCTCTAGAGAAATTACCCCTTCCTCCGAAAACTGTCCTTGGATGAATACACCCTAAGTTAATCATTTCTTTCTCATTAAAAGCCATCAGTACCCTCGTGCTCTTTCTCTAGAAGAAAAAAGACACACCTTATTTAGCGCTACAACCCTTTAGTACACATGCTCCATAATTGACACCCGAAGGATTTCATTCCACGACTCTCAAATAAAATCACTTTTCAATCCACCTTCTCATAGGCTTTTGCTCTTCCGCCTGTTTTCATTAATATTTCATTCGTGCTATCCTTGCCTGTGTTCGCTATTTCCCCCACGCACATTCATTCATACCCTCCCACATCCACCCTCTGTACCCGAAGAAAGCCACCCTCTTCTCACTAGAACACGCACACCCTTGCTATGCATTAATGTGTATATTCCAGCTTCATCCCAAAGCTTTTGTTCTTGATAAACGCAGCCTACTTATATCCCCTCATGGGCTCTAGAAGAAGTTTAGGTCACGCAAATTCATTCACATCCTATCATACCTCCCCTCCCACATCAACTCCCCCTCCCTAAACACACACCCACACACTTCCTCCCCAGAACGCGCACACCCTTTCGATGAATTATTCTGTACACTCCAACTTTCGTTCTTGATGAACGCAGTCTCCATATTCCCTTTGAGGCTTGAGGAGTAGGGGAGGTCACCCAAGGCATTCAGATTGAGGTACAATGAGGCATGATGTCTAGCAGCATGTCCGTTTCTTGATGGTTGTTGAATCACCATCCTCCTTACATCATATACATCTCAAACATGTCAAGTGAATGAAAATTGCCTCCTGAAGTAGACCCACGCTGGCGAAACACATCACAAAAAAGTTCACGTCCTTTTACATCCAAGGTACTGCAACCTCAATTTATACCCGATACTATTTTACTTATCATCTATAAAGATGTTTTGATGAAAAGAATACGAAAACTTAACTACATGTACTACACTGAGTAAAATTATACCACCCCCCCCCCCCCAAAAAAAAAAGGAAAAGGCAGTATTCAATATATTCAGTATTAAATAGTCAATATTGGGTAGAATTTCACCCAGCAAACATGCATATTCCCAATTTTTTTTAGAGGGACAGCCATTAAATTATTCTACCTTAAAATGTCTTGCATAATCACGTCTGAGAAAGAAATTGATCGTATTTGAGCTTGGGTTTTGAATATATATTTTGTTCTCATTAATTCTTTTTTTTTTTCTTTTGGAATAACGGGTTTTATTTCATATTGCAGTCCATCTTTCTGTCGTTACTGTGTCCTTAACATGAATCCACACCAAAAAAAAAAATTACTCAAGAGCGTTTTGTTCCAACCAACTCTTTGAGCTTGTGTGTGGATTATAGTAATTTTTTATTGCTTTTATCACAGACTTACATTTTTCATCATTATGGATTTTACTTGAAATCAGGTATTTACTATTTCTTCAATTTTGCTTGAATCATATCATTTCTAGAAATTTCCACCTCTTGCGAACCATCAAATCTTGAAACAACTCAAACCACCATGTATATTTATACCAGGGTCCGAAAAATAGATAAAGATCGACTTGGAAAGGAAATCAATCGATAAGCAAGGTTTCTCTTCACGCACCTGTACGTTTCAGGCTAGATTAGGTTCACTGTATACCCCTCAACCTTCAAAATGTCACTTGGTTTCTCAAGGGCCAGGGTTAGGTGACAAAGTTTTTGTAGCAAAATCATAAAGTCATAGTACTTCCATTACGTCAAGGATGGGGGGATCATATGCAATATATATATATATATATATATATATATATATATATATATACGGCTTGTCATTGTTGAAAACTCACCTGCCGAATTTGTCACTTTGTTGGTCAATTGAATCTGGTGTCGCCGAAATCACTGGCCCGTGTCCGTGGCGCAGTGGTTGAGCATCTAGGCGTTCTAAGCCAGCATGTTCGGATTATGCGCTGCCGTATGCCTAGTTTACATTTGCTACGGTCATCGTACGATGGATTAGTCTACGATTTTCCTTGCGATTTGGGGACATCGTAGGTGGCTACGGGCTACGATTTTTATGTTTACATTATTTACGGTCATCGTGCGATTTCATGTACTGGGCATCGTAGAGGGGCCAAAGACAAAGCCGTACAGAGGCTGTACGGAGATCGTACAGAGATTGTACGGAGGTCGTAGGGAGATCGTGCGATTTCTGCGCGGTTACAGTAACATATTCACGGAAATCGTACAGAGATCGTGCGATTTCCGTACAGAGGCTGTGCGACGATCGCAAGGTAAAGGTATCTTTATTGAATTTTATGAGCTTCAAAGCTCCAAAAAGGACTCTTTCTGTATACCGCACTTTTGCTCTTGATTTCATAAGACAAACAGAGCGATTGCAAGCATACAAAATGCCGAAGGTGAGATCAAAGAAAATCAGAAAGGACCAACACGACCCACAGCCTGCGCCTGTTGAGGATGCAGTTGGACGGCAAGATGCTGGTAATGACGATGACGAGACGATGGAGGTGGATGACGAAGTTAGCGCCCTAAATGAGAAAATCGTTCAGTTTTTCGAAGACCGGCATACCTGCGGAACCAATACGGATATGGTGCTGTACGATACTCTAAAACTGAAGGCCAAACTGTGGTAGCTGTTACCAGTGGCTAGAAAGCGAAGAGTGATGGCCAATCTCATTCCCGCAGGTAATCCTGGACGGCAGTCATCGTGCTTTGCGATTCTTGGGGTCAGTCTGTCGACCATCTCCCTGAACATTGCAGGCTCTATTCGCAGAAATGACCTAAAGTCCCCACGAGACTCCCGCATCAATTCTTGCATAAGCGTGTCGTAATGTCCAAGTGTGACGCGTCTCATGAGCCACGGCTTCACCCAGACCGTCCTTTCCCGGCGTCCATGTCGGACTTCCTGTTCTTCAAAGATAAGAAGACCTGCAATTATCGCCTCTTGTTCCCTTCTTCTAATTTGACTCAACTGCAATTGAAGCCACAGAGGTGGTATGAACGGCATCTTTACTTCATCGGTGGCAAAAACGGAAAGATCCAATACTGCTGAAGATGGCCAATATATACCTATCTGGAAAAAAAATCATCACCCCAAGGCAGTCGTACAGCAATGGTAAGGAGACCCTGCGGTTATCGTGCAATGACCGCTCGATATTACGGCTAACGAGAGATAAGCGTGCGGGAGCCCTGCAATAGCTGTGCGATGATCGTGCGGATACCTTACGATCTTACGATTTCTTTACGATGCTTTTTTGCTCCCCTGTTAAAAAAAAATCGTACGCTCTCTGCATGATCAGCGCAAGGCCTCCGCACAATACAATGACCCTGCGCTGATCGTACGATGCCACCTACGATGTTTTTAAGGGCTACGATCCTACGATTTTGAAAAATTTGTATAACTCCGCGCTAAACAAAATCGTAGAGGCTACGGAGACCGTGAATCCGTACGAAAATCGTACGATCGTCGTATGCCACCCCAGGGAGATCGTGCGATTAGAGGGATACGATCAGTTTACGGTCACCCTACGATGATCGTAGACCAAATGTAAATGGGGCATTATTATAGGAATACCATGTAGGGGGGAAAAATAGAACTTTGTTATTAAAATTTTGCGGCTTTTCACCTATCCTGTAATTTCTCCCTGGCGCTGATATGAATCAGCACAATCTGTTCTATAAAATTTGAATAATATAAATAAATGATAATATTCTGGATTTATATAGCGCCTAATACATTTACGATGTTTCTAAGCACTTTACAGATATATCATTACCCGGTCATCGGATTCATGGCTTGCCCGCACACAATGCATGCACCTTGGCCACTCCACAGGGGGCGTGCACATGCTAATGCAATCACATTGACTTTCGCTTCTTACCGGGTACACATATAACACCTGGGTGGAAAGGAGCAATGGCCAATGTAAATAAAATGCTTTGCTCAAGGACATAAGTACCAAGGCGGGGATCGAACTTGCGACCTTCGCATCACCATTCAAGTGTTTAAACCACTCGACTACGACACATGCGGCTGAAGTTGTTGTTTCCATAGCGCATTTTACATTCTTGATATTGAATGTGCTGTAACAATAATGTTTTGAGGATGTTTTCCTTGTTAAAACTTTACTGTTGTATTATCTTTCTAGGATGTAGTCTCATCGAGAGATACATGTATTTGACTATTATTGACAGTTCACTGTCGAAGTTTGCGTGGGGATCTTAGTATTTTTCAAGAAAGCAGGCCTAAAAGCGAGCAAGCCGTTGGAATGGATCAAAGTGTTCTGATTCTCAAAAATAAGGGTCGACATTTTTTTTTAATCCTGGGGAAACTGGCAGAAAGGCGGGAGAAAGATGATATTGTCGATTTCCATAATGCCAAGGACATGGGTCCTATGATGGGAGATATTCAATAATTGGACAAAGGTTACAGTTCATGCACATGGAGAAGGAGACGTCATTTAGGTGTAGGTGAGTTCAGAAACGAGTTACATCAAATTCAGATCAGCTGAGCGTGATTAGGCTTCCATATAGGTTAACCAAATCAATAGGTTCACGGAGCAGATCCGGTGTCTGGTAGAAACTGAATTTTGAACCGACGGGGAGAGAAATTCAAGAAGACGAGGAAGAAGGAATAGAAGGATGACCAATTTCCTATCGCATGAGAATAGTAAAATACGACATAGGTGAGGTAAAAAAAATAAGTTGAAGGAATGGTCGAAAATCGATGAAATAAAAAGAAATCGCAGGTAAAATGTACCTCAAGTGCGGAGGTATATATTTGGAGAGAAAAAAATTATGTCGTTGTCAGAATACATTTTTTGCGACCATTCTATTATTATTCTCCTTTAGGATATCTCCCTTCATTCTATCCTGCCCTCTTCGTTTGTCTGACTCCTACTTTCTCTTTTTGTCTCCCCTTCTCTTCTTCTCATATCATTGAATGACTTTAATGCAAAAATTAATTATTTTGTATATTGTATCGTATATTATTTCTATATTTTACTCTTTTTACTTTTTTGTATTACTAAATACAATTTTAGTGCTACATGTGCTGTAGACAATTCCTCAACTCCTCAAGTTTAAAGGTTTATTTCTTACAGAAATTGTAACTTTAAACGGGATACAATCACTCATAAGTGTTCCTCGACGCAAAAGTCTTGCGCTCTTTTTCCCTCCCCACTATAATTGAATGTTGAAGTCCCGTGTACGTCATGTCGTGTTGTTCTTGGTCATGTATTTGAAGGGCGATTGTTCCAGCAAATCTAATCACTACTTTATTTCGCCTTGGTCTACCTCAATTTAAATGAATCTAGATAACATTGTCACGTTCTCCTCATATTATCTTGTGTTGATGCGGCACTCGGATTTACATTGATTCAAAGTAATAATTTCTTCGTTTGGTTAGATATACATGTTTAAATTTGTTTTTCTTTAAATCATCAGTACTGATGAAAATTAATCAACTTCAGCTTTTCGTATATTTTTACCATTGTCCTTTCTTATCAACGTCATGTTTATAGGTACATTTTTAATAAACATTCTGATTGTATATACATGTATTTATTTAATTCCTCTTACATTTTATGTTTAATGAACAGTTTAGATCATCATAGAGCATTGATGCTACTTTTCCCACTCATAAATTATTTGAAATTTGTTTATTTATAACTCAAACACAGTCATGATCTTTTTAATGTAAAATCATTAGCATGCCATGGGCAGATTCAACAGGTAGTTAAGAACGGCAAGTTAATGTGGAAATGGAAAAACAGTTGCCTTTTTGCCTTTAGGAAGACGTTACGAATTTAATGATAACAATAATAAACCGTTCTCATAGCGCATATAGCACGTTATAATATAACTGCCCCGGCTTTATTGTATGTATTTCAAAATATTTGCTTTGATCATGCAGTAAGCAAGTAAATACGTAAAGTAGCAGCACATGCTAAAGGGCAAAGGAAGAGAGAGAGAGAGAGAGAGAGAGTTGGAAAGACAGAAAGACAGAGGGACAGAGAGGTGGAGGAGGCCTTAGGGAAATATTTATCTGAATCACTAAACATGAATCGCGTAAAGGCTTTACTATTTCAGGGTAAATGAACTATCGTTTTAAGTTCATGCAATGTGACGTTCATACAGGCTATTATAGTCTTATTAATTTCTTATAGTCGTCAATATACATCCCTGTGATATCACTTAAGAAGGTATCGAAGCGTTAAGTAGATGCAAAATTAGACGTTCGTTAAAGGCCCTCAGGGGTAGTACACAGGTATTTAGTGTTAGAATGGTCGGAAATGTTTATGAATCGCTTTTATAGCACGATGTATGTTTATATAGCTCTTGATAGCTTCAATGACAATATAAATTTACATATATTTGTTAATGTTGTTCACCACATTGCAAAGGCTATTAAGTTCCTAAGTGTATAGAGACGAAATAATGATATTTCCTTTAATTGAACAATACTATTACACGTCATAACTGTGTGATTTTAAAGATAGATTCAGGAAGATACCCACGTGCGCGTGTTGATTTTTAATAGAAAAAACTTGTTTGAAATAATAATCATCTAGCACCTCTCTCTATAGTAATGTTTTTCAAATTACATTTGAATACTCGATTGCCTTTACACTTAGTTCAGGTGAATGATAGTTTTGCTTCTTGTGTATTCTTTGTAGAAAGAAGCAATTATAACAATCGTTAAAAGTGAAACATAATATTGCCTTCCAATTGTAACTCAAACATCTGCTCAGCACTAACGATTAACTAAATAAAATCCTACTGAACTTTTCTTGACGCCATCTTTGAAGTCAAGAGACTTGTCTTGCCAAGGAGGAATGTAGAAAGAGCTTATCTCCGATAGCCACTTGTGAGGAGGGCGGAACATTATCTCCTGCAATCGATTACATTGTCTTGAAGCAGTGTAATCAATACGTTGGAACTATAAAGGATAAAGTATCACATACCGCTACAAACCTCTCATTTTACGTCGAGGGATGGGGGAATGGTTGGTGTTACCCTTTGGACATCCGTAGCTGTTCTGTTCGGACAGGAATCTTGTCATTATCGTGATTATGATGGTGTTTATAGGGATTCGACCCCACCTAATCATAAGGCTATAAATAATGATTAATGGAATTGTGTTGATATTCACTTGGATGTGGCGAACTAACAATCAAACAAACACCTGGTGAAATACATGAACTTTTAAGAAAAGCAATTTTCGGTAACTTTTGTATCACATCCTCCCTCCCCAAGCGCGTTTTATATAAGAAATAATAACGAAACACAGAGAAGTACCAAGGAGACACGTTCTCATACTAGGCGTCATTTGGACTGTGTCGGTGTCTGCGCTTATCGAGCCTGTGTAAAGGCAAATAACTAATATATATATATAAGCCTGTAATGCAAAGTATCGCGTGCACTATTCATTTTGCATAAATTCATATGAAAATGATATTGTATAATGAACAATACAAACAATACTTTTCATAACTGACGTATGGGGTATTTGCATGGGCGCAAATCCAGGGGGACTGGGGGACATGTTCCCCCCCCCCCCCACCTTTTTGAAGATAGGGTAATGTCCCCCCCCCCCCCCCACACACACACACACACCTTTTTGAATAACCTTTTTTTTTTTTTTTTCTTTTTTTTTTTTTGCTTGTCGGAGAATTTTGGAGGAAGACTAGAGCCTAAAAAATGCGATAACCTTTTTTTTTTGTTTTGTTTTGTTTTGTTTTTTGCTTGTCTGAGAATTTTGAAGGAAAACTAGACCCCCAAAATGTGATAACCTTTTTTTTTGGGGGGGGGATTTCAGAAGAAAAAAATTCAGACATTTCGGACAGGTACAAAAGTTAAATCATGTGGTGACCCCCCCCCCCCCCCCCCGAATTTCAAAATGGATTTGCGCCACTAGGTATTTGCCTTGGTAGGTTCGATTAGCTCAGGTAATGATGCAATCTAAATGACACCTCATGTGAGTCGGACTCAACATTATAAACGATTGGCTAAGTAATTATTCGTCATTTACAGGTATGCAAAAAAGCATTTAACCTCCTAAAAACCTAGAGATGGACATGAGTCAGATTGTAAGATGTGTCTTTTCATATGGAGTGCTCTCAATGCTCTCTTGGAAGATTCTCTTTCTTTCAGATTGAACAAAACGTTGACGAATCAGAGAGCGAGTATTTTTCACCCCTCGATCGAACCCCAAAACCCGAACATCTACCGAAGATTGTAAGGCACCTTCGATCCTTCCATTTAATTGAAAATATCCGATGGATAGACCCTTTATTCGACGACCTTCTTGAATGCAGTCCACACGTTCACTTTACTTGAAGGTTAATGTGGTCGTTCGTAGAGGTATACATTACCCAATGTGATTGAATGATTAAAGTAAGAAAACGAGAAATTTAAGACGGCGATTGATAAAACCATTTCTTCTTTCAAACCCATGTTACACCCCTCCTTACCCCGCCCCCTCCCCCACCCTACACCCTTACACACTTTTTTTCAGTGATCTTTATTTTGATTCCACTCAGTAATTATACATAAATCATAAATCAACATTTCATTGAAAGTATATAACCTTAAACACACCACACGCGCACACGCACGCACGCAACCACACACACACACACACACACACACACACACACACACACACGCACACATACAACAACTGAGTCACAACACACCACCGACCCCCTACCCGCACCCTCACATCATGCACATCATCACACACAAGCACACCCTTTCACCAGCACTGTCATCCTTTTCACTCACTCTTTTAAGGCTTATCGTTTTCATAAAAAATCATAGCATCCCAGCGCTGTAGTTATTATTTTTGCTACACGTAAGTCGCTGTAAGGGACATTAATTGATGCGCCTAATTGCGCCTTTTGCCTTTGGTCATCTCTGTAAGTGGACTGACTCTGGCAAGCCAACCTGCTCACCCGTTACTAAGCGATCGGCGCAAAATTGCCTCAAAATGCTTTCACAGCTGCGCAGATGTTGAGTTACCTCACATATCACGAAAATTCTGAATTATTCCCGCCCTCTCTGAAGATATCGATCTTTTTTCGTCTTACAGCTCTCACCCATCCATTTCCGGTCCTTAAGATTTTGTTTCCATAGGCCAATCCATGCTCCTGTCCTTCCAACTCTAAGACCTTTGGAAGAGATTCACTTTTCGTGAATATTTATTGGGGCATGGAGGTGAAAACCACAGATTGATGACATCATGTCAATTCACATGTCAGTTCACAGGCGTTAAGGCAACAATGCTGAATAAAATACTTACACATCGCTGGTTATGTGCCAAGTGACAGGTACGATTTACACGCAACATGCACATTATTTGTCGCACGCATGAGTTGAACAAGAAATTACATTCTGCAGCAATGTTTGTTTTTAGACTAACGAATTTTCACCATCATTCCTTTCCTTTCCAAATACTTTATCACGTACGTATGCATACAGACAGACGAAATGGGGTGGGGAGGTTCTTTCAATTTTATGTTTTAGTTGTTAAATCTTGGTCAGTATAATGACATGTAGTTTAAGTGAAATCATGAGCATTTGTAGAGTACCGTAATAGAAAAACAAATAGATAATAATTTTAATGGTAAGGATGAGTTTGTTGTTGTTATTGTTTTGTTTTGTTTTGTTTGTTTGTTGTTTGTTTTTTGTTTTTTTGGGGGGAGGGGGCTTTTAATCAGTGGGGAATCCAGGATTCCCTTCCATGGGGGGACACGTCAGAAAAAAAATCTCTGACGAGCAAACAAGAAAATATGGAAAAAATACAGAAAAGGCTTCTTACACCTTCCTTTTGGAGGCCTGCATTGCTGCAGGTGCACAGTGGGTATAGTTTGTTTGTATACTGAAGGTATGTCAGATTGGGTTTTAAAATCGAGAGAGGGAGAGATAAAGAGAGAGAGAGAGAGAAAAGGAAAGAAAATGAGGGAGCGTATGAAAATAAGAAAAAGGGGAAGATCTTAAGCCAGACAGAGATGGTGATAGGCAGACATTGGGATTATTCAACTGTAACATTTGTCTGCTTGTTTTAAGCTTTCAAATGAACCCATGAAACATTCGTGGGGTGATTGATTATGTTTTTTTATGCTTGCAGTAGCGCATTCGTCAGGTAGAACATTTGCTAGGTCATGCAATAGTTATTGCTGGTTATCTGATTGTATTCAGTCAACTGTAAAGGAACACCTAAAACACTTGATTACATTCGATGCATGTCCTTTATCACGTTTATTGACAATGTACGTAGGAAAGTAAAAATAGAATCGAAAATTTTAACTGTGCGTCATGTTTTCCCTTTTTTTTAATTTGATTTGTTTGTACAACATAAAGTTAATTGCTATTGTAAAATCATCTCATAATAGTCTGATGATTGGAATTTTAGAGAATTTTACCAACCAAAAGAACGTTTCAGTTGTAATGCAGTTTGATATTTCAAATCTTACAATACATAAAAACGAGTCTGATACACTGATTTAAAGAGATTGGTGCAAATACTTTTAGTACAACTCAAAAAATATCGGATAAATGTCACTTGATTGCAGTTGGATTAATACTGAACTAAACAGTACACTGTAAAAAATAACTGTAAAACAACAGTTTTTTTTCGCCCTTGAAATTACAAGTTATTTCAATTTCACAATCTTTTTCATGTAAAACAACAGCAAGTTTCTTGGTTTACCGGAAATCAGCATATATTTACAATCTCCCAACCGACTTGCTGTTGTTTTACAGGGAAAAGACTGTAATTCTATGTCGGGCGATTGTAGATAATGCTGATTTCCGGTATTAAAAAAAAAAAAAAAAAAAAAAAACTGTGGAAAAACGGGCATTCCCGGCATCCTGACTGCCGGGAAATTTCTCGTGAAAACATTGCAATTTTTTTTTTACAGTGTATGTATGATGGAATTTGATGAAGATCGACTTACATGCAAGAATTATTATATTATCGATAAGGTATCAATTTGTCCGTGATGATTCGTAATCGGCGTGGTTCATTTAACGAAATTATTTATCATTCTCTTAATTTGAGGAAATCTTGACAGATTCTTCCAATTCTGTGTGCTGAAGTAATTCTAATGTTTCAAGTAGCATAAGGAGTTTGCTGTTTGTGATATCAAATCAACTTCAAGCTGTGCAATGTAATCTGTCTTGTTTATCGAATTGAAGAAGCCAGTGAACACGTGACAGATTTGGCGCCAGATTGCCAATTATAAGTCACATGACCTTCACGGCGCCTGTAGATATCGAGTAGGGCGTGTCTGTGTTTGACCTCCTGATCCTGTCAGCAAAAGAAGAACGATATGACAAAAATTAATGCTTGTCGGTTTCTCCTGCGAAATGTCAAGAGAAATGCAAGATTTTTATGCCGCGTGTCTCTACAAATCGCATCATGTTGGAGTGAATGAAACGTATTCCTTTCGTCACTGAGTCTGCCTCAAGGTCAGCGATGTCATCTAGTAGGAGGTGAACTACTGGTGTAAGAATGAAATCCGGCAAACGGGCGATGACTAGTGTTTGGTTCCCACCTTAGGGAGAGTGCAGATTCGGTCTTGATGCTAGTGGTATGCTGCAACATCGGAAGAGACCTGGTAATTTCATTTATTACATTGCCAAGAAGAAATTCAGTGCATTCATGTGCTGCGATCCCGGGGGACGGGCAGACGCGTCGCCCCCGGAAATCTTGAATTTCGTGCCAAGAAAGCGCTGCACATGAGTACATTCAACCTTCGCTTGTGTTCGTACCTCGTCAAACTTTATATTTACATTGAATCGAATGATTGATCGTCGTATAACGAAATGATCCAAAGAATTTAAATCAAATTTTTCTTTTAAAATGCCACAAATGGCCCTCTTATGTGATTGATCTTAACCCTTTCCAGACAGAAATTATTTAAGGGCTATATTTAACTTTTTTTGAACCTCTCAATGTGTTGCCAATATAAGGATTTAAAGCTAATTCTCGTTTTTTTAAATTCCCGGCATCAGTTATGGTCATGCAACAAAAATGGACAAAATTTGTGCAGAAATTTGTGTTCTTTGACTTCTTTCTACTCATGTTTCTGGTATATTTCTTAGAGCTCTGAATCAAAAGTTATTTGGCCATACAAAAAAATATGGTCAGTTGTCTCAAAAGGGTTAGTCACAAAAACAATATTCATAATGAATAAACCACGATTACACCAGTACTAAAATACTGCAAATAAAGAGTTAATGAAGTACTTCAGGTGGCCTGAAATATAATGGCGGTAAGTTTACCCATCGTAGCTCATTCGCTGCCATAATGTCAATCATATATTTGTATTTCTGTTCTCCGTTGTAAACTGGAGTCCCTTTATATATAAGACAGAGTTACGACATGCATGACATGGACGTCCTATTATTTCAAACAAAATGACGTTCGAATTCTTTCTATTTAGAACACTCAGATGCTCATGAATAGAAATGTTGCGTAAAATTGGAAACAAAATTGCGTTCAAAACATGGGTTGTCGTAACTCTTCTATACAGGGACTATATTGTAAACAATGTAAAAATGTCGTTATTTGATTAGTAAACAGAAAACTTGCAATATTTACCTACCATGTTTACTTGATTTTATTCAAGAATGGTTAACTCTGCATTGGGGATTATTATGTATTTATTGATTCTTTATTGCAACTTAAAAGTTGGATCGGTACATGGTACAGATAACATAGAACATAATTCAATAAAATACATGGAACACTAACATTAAAAGGTTGAAAATTATAACATATAAAATATCAGTAAGAGGAGGAAGAAAAGGAGAAAAAAGGGGAGGAAAAAGAAGGAGAAAGAGAAGAAAAGGAAGAATTGGATTACAATATTACGACTTTTCTTTCCAAATATCAATTGCTGTGCATTGGTGTATTAAAGAGATGGGATTGTGGGTTTGGTATCTAGACACGTATCTTACGTACATCACAGAAAATATATTAACTTCTGGACTACGAAAGTAAATGAAATATGTTTTTATAAAAAACATCAGGAGAGAGAAGGAGAGAAAAAATTCAGGCGAGAAGGGAAGCTCAGCTTTTCAACACGTCAGCAACACCTTTATCTAAATCACGTTCATGATAGTGTGGGCGTCTTTTCCCTCGACACATTTTCTATTTCATATAGAGGAAGTGTAGTCCGATTACGTTCGTTGCAGCAATTTTTTTTTATATAAACCGGTCACTAATTTCCTGCAAGTTCTCATTTTTCATTGTGAGTCAATTTCGTAGCTATGATTTAATTCTAAAGCTAATATTTGTCACCATTTCATTACCCGTACGCTTTAACAGACAGCCTTATCAGAGTTTGCTGCATGGCGCGCGAAAAATAGTATGCAAGCAAAGTGAGAAACACTGAAGTGTTATCTACAAAAGATGCGGGAAGTTTATGTTTGATGCGCAGTATGCTTTTTTAAGTGCTACTGAAATATTTTTAGTAAAAATATCAAATGGATTGAATCGTTCATGAATATATTTACAATGATTATCATATCTATTTCAAACTGAAGTTATATGGGTATTTTCGGGTATAAATTATTCAGTGTGTTAGATGTGAACTTGCGGTGTCTATTTTTAGTCCGTAAATATCTTTCACAAACAATATTCGGTGTTAAATGGCAATCAGCAAAAGACAAATTTCGTTCTCTCCCCCCCCCCCCCTATATTCGGTTTTATTAATTATAATGGAATGAAGATGAGAAATTCATTTCATAATGAAATATGATTTATTTGTTGTTCATTTAGTTACAGAAATATTGTACTTATAACGCGATGAAGATGTTGGCCCGTGGCTTTCCATAACTCAATAGACTAACTAGTCCCACTTAGTTTGAACTGAAGTTAATAAGTTTTTTTTTTTTTGTACTTGACTTTCAGAAATGTTTGAGAAACGCTATTATATAAATAGTGCATGGTCTATCATGCACTATACTGGATTATATGCACGACAAATACTGAATTACTCCGAGTGTAGTTTTGCTATAGACCTGCACGAGGTATAATTTAGTATTTGGAGTGCATAAATAGAACATGCACTAACTGTTACAGTAAATAGACCCCTATATCTATAACTGTTATTGTGTAATAGGCAAAGTTATAGTGCACGATCGTGCACTATAACAAAATTTTTGCACGTCACTTGATGCGAATCTAACCAATGACAGCGGGTATTATACATAAACTATTTACTATATTAATTTATTGTACTGTATTCGAGATGTTTTGTCAGCGTATCACTGGTCCTTAGAGATTTCAATTTTCGGTCATCTCTGCAAGGTTGAATGTACTTCTAATGTAAGTGTCTATATCCAACTTTCGATTCTGTCTAAGATGGTTGCTCAATATCAGACTGCTTATACCTACTAAATACAGACCAAACGCCAGTTACGTTTCGCTTCCGTTTTGCCAGTCGTTTTGGATATATTCATGATTAATATTCTAACACATCCTTTCTCTGTTTCCCATTTTCAGTTACCACGATGAATTGATACTATCAAAGATAGTCTTACTGTGGACATACTGTGTCGATTTGTTTGCTGCAGACGTTGCTCCATTTCAAGCAATACCAATGATATCCCGGTTTCTTTGCTGTCTGCTCCTCGTAGTTCTCTACCTTGGATCAGCGCGAGGTTAGTAGACACATTCTCAACAAAAAAAAAATAATAATAATAATAGAAAAGAAGAAGAAAAGAAGAAAATGCAAATATCAAATTCAGAAACTGTTAGTGATATGTGTGAAAACATACCGTGTCGCTTTTACAAAAGTTTGTGTCAGAATCGCCTTTTCAAGTGCATATACTGTCATCGTTACCAATAATTTAGTGAAGTATCAGCGATACTTGTTGCCAATATTGTAGCTAACAGCTATGAACATCGTAAAAGGATATATGTATATATGTGTATATATAAACACAAATATCTATGCCAAACTATAAATTAAATGGTTACTCCAGTCACAAGGCAGGGAAACTGGGTTTTCCGACAAAAAAAAGAAGAAGAAGATGCAGACATAAAATTTGATTTTTTTAAAGACTATTTCTTTAATTCTTTTCGTGTGATTTATTTCATTTTTACTTTCCTGTTGCACACTTTAAAACCAGAATAATCTGGATTGTGTTCAACTTATTTAAAGTATGGAGGAAATACGTTCTTGAATGATAAATGCAATTAAAATCTTAGGCCTGTAATTCTATTTCTTAAATGCTTAAACTGCTCTGCCCAAAGACAGAATATAAAAGAAATTATTTTGCATATGAAGGAGCCAGTTTGTTTAATACACTCCCTGGTAATGCTCAGATTTGTGCATCTGTTTATTAGTCAAAAGAAAATTATGGAAAGCTTTAAATCTTGACTCAGTTGAACATTTTGTAATACTATTAGTTCACTCTCCATTTTTGTAATTTACCATGCTACCTAATGATTATGTATTTTGTATTTTCATGTAGAATTATTTTTTAAACTGCAGGATGCCTTTAAAGCAGTTGTGCATAACTGAACAGGCCAACCCTGCAGTATAAAATAAAGAAGATAAAATAAATAAATGAATAAAAGATCAAACAAGTGGCTTTGGCACTGGAAAGCTTGGATTGTAACTTGACACTACACTAGATATAAAACTCCAGACTTTAACAAAATTATCACAGTGCTTTAGTTCATATCTCTTTCTTGCCATTCATCACGAAGGCGACTTGAATCTGTTTTTGCAAGCCGGTTTATCAAATGGAAATAAATAGCCCCGGTATTAATTTAAACTATCTAAATGCGATGTGAAACAGCTTAAGCATTACTAATTAAAAAGGGAAATGGTGATCTCTATTTTCAGTGCGCATGAGAAGTTGTTTACATTTCTACAATTATCGTATCTAAAGGGGAATTAACCTAAAAATATAAATGTGCTTAAATTCAAAGATGTAATCTATTCCTTCTTCTTGTCCTACGTAATTTTGCATTAAAATATACGAGATGGGTATAATTCAAGATTTTCTCAGAAAAATTTATCGTCTGCTAGCGATACCTGGGGCCTGCCATTTTCTTGATGTGTAAATAAATATATTTTTAATCCGAATTGCAGAATTGTCTTTCTTCCTGATACAAAATCCCATTTGAAATTTAAGATATTTAACAGATATATACATATATTCTAAAACGAAAATGTATTTTATATTTCTTTGAAAATTACTATTTTACCAAATAGAAATATAATTTCTTCATACTATGATGTACGCCACGGAGCAAATTAATTAAAATTTATGGATGATAACTTTCCCAAGCGTCAATAGTGACAAACTATGCATTCACATGCTTTTAGATGATGGACTTCAATAGTCAGAATGCGCATTGTATAAATTACGTTCTGCTCTGCCAGCAGGCAAGCCCAAGAAATCGATTTCTATTTAGCAAAACCAGAGAATTTAAGAGGTTATCTATAAATTTCAAATTTTAGAATATATGTATACACCTGTTATGTATTTTCCATCACAATATATGGGGATTTTTTGTAATGAACAGACGCAATTTAGCTCTAGGATTAAGAATATCTTCCTGACCGGAACGGTTTCCAGTGGTTCATGTACAACTCCATATCATCAAGAAAATGGCAACCCCCATGTAAAGTGTTAGCAGATGATACCGTGTGCTAGAATGTCTTGATTTAAACCCTTTTCTGATATTTTATTTCTAAAGTGATACAGGCCAGTGATTAAGTATATATTACACCTCTGAACATAAGTACATTTATATTATGGGATTAATTCTCCTTTTAATAAGAAAATATTTTAGGACTTTGTGAGGAATGAGAGGTATAATAAGACAAATTATATATTTCATAGGTGCATGTGACATATTGAAAATACACGACAGTGCGTGTACGAAAAGAATTGAGAGATCATTGGGGTTCTGATCAAGGGTTTCTAAGACACACATCATTTTATACAATTTATTTTGTTCAAGGAAAATCCCCCGGATGAATACACCCCGGAAAATACCTCCGGACTACTATCCCTCAGGAAAACTACACCCTAAGACAGTTATTACCTTCGGGTAACCACCCCCCCCCCCCCTTAAATGTCCCAACTTACCCCAGAACAACTACCTATAGGGAGGAGGGGGTGATTTCTTGTTTGGTAGATGTCAGTCAGACAGCAGGTCGTATGCAAATGAGCAAAAAGGGCTGATTTTATTTCCAGTGCCTGAAATGGCACATATTCATATTCATATTCATCTTCAAATTTATGTAACTCAAGAAATATTAATGTTATGCTCATCAAATTTTTTTGAAAGATAAATGTATAGTTTACCAACCAAATATACCTTGTTTAAGTTATATAATTCACAGAATAAGTACTTAAAGATAACTGATGAAATGGTAAAACAAAACACATTTCTTTAGAAGATTTCAAGTCGTCAAAAGACATACAAAACGTATAATGAGCCATTATTAAAACGCATATGTGGGGAAGCATTGAAGTTTCATCTTTTACATTATCATATTCAAAACATCCATACATTTATGACAGGGTCAGGATCCAGCAATATTCAACCAAAGTACATAACATATCCTTAGAATTGTCGAGACCATAGAATCCTATCACTGTGATTGGCTGACAAGGCCATCCTGTAAGATAGGGCGCGATATTTGAAACCACATGCAACCTGTTAGGTGAACTCTTGACCTCTTGTGAAAACATGGTCCTGGCTGTGAGAAAACATGTTGATCTATTTGGGGGAAAGGGTCCGTGAAGTAATCAATCAGAGTGCTGGTATCAATTCTTTGAAGGACGCAATGGTACTTTTTTTTTTCATAGACAAATAAAGTATGTCATGAATCATAATTCCTATTCTTTTATTTTAAGTATAAATCATGACAATCGGTAAACTTGAACAAGTCCATTCAATCATTTGGAAGTTAGATGTTCGTGATCATTATGTATTCAGAGACTGACCCAGTTAAGTAGAACTGAAAATAAAATAGAGCACTTTTGGGGGACCTGCGGTTTGACTGCCAGTCGTTATTGTAAGAGTGAAAGTCCATAGGGTAGTAGTAGTAGTAGTAGTAGTATTTATTTTCCGTTCAGTTAAAAAAAACAAAAAACAAACATACATGTACAATATAAGTGTTTACATTTGAATGAAACGGCTGGATAACCCATATTCAGCTGTGCCAGGCACGACACTACTGGTCTTCCATGGGGTCCAGGGTAGTTTTAACATTCCTCGAATCTATAAATCTAAATATACTTGTAATCAAATGATTATATACCTGCCAATCTTTTAGGAGATGCATCACCCTATTTTCGTCTTTCTTTACGATTTTTATTTATTTATTTTTTTTTTGGGGGGGGTGTTCTTTAAAGGTAAGAGATAGTTTTGGGAAGCTCTCAAAAACTTTTCGTGAGATTTCTTTGATTTTACTTAATAAATAGCAGGGTACTAACATAACTAAGATGCTGTGAAGTTTTTTCCTCTTCAAGTGAAGTATTTATCGAATGAAAGGTGAAAAGTAATAAAAATCCCTGGCCCAAAAAAGAGGGGATGTAAATTCAAACAACGGCCACACACATTACGCACATGGGGATTGCCGTGTGTTATAGAATACGCTACACACAGTGCGAAGCGCTGGGTTTATTGTGCGGGGAACCTTCGGGTGGATATGGTCTTAGCGTGAGACAGTGAAAAGCCGTTACCAAGCGTTTCTTACAGATATTTACACTAAAAAAATTTCGAAATCGTGAATGGAATGTTAAAATAATCTCGTACATGTGTCTTATGATAAAAGGAGAATAGTATGTGACTATGTTAGATAAGTTTCTTGCCAGTATTTTTTTGGCTACCGAGACTGTCTGTGAGCTTTAACACATTTACTTTTTAATATAAAAAAGGTTGATTTCATTTTTAACTCAATAAATATCGACAGAAAAATCCTAGTATATTATTTTGACTATAGTTACCGTCCACGTCATGATCTATTGACCTGGGGCGAGTTATACACTACTTACCACTTGAATGCGACTCATTAATGCATCGTCGGAGATGATTTCATTGCACGACATACGAAGATGTTATCTTCTTTTATTGGATTTGCTGCTGTCAGTTTAACCAAGCCGTAATTATTATTCCTTCTGGCTATTTTTCTCCTGAATTAATCTCGTATCCTGTTTGAAATAAATGACCTACATAACAACTCATTTCAGGATCGATCGGGACAGGCTCCAAGGGCCACATCTACAGATTAAGAACAACCAATCTCTTTTGATTTATTTGTCAATCCTTTCTGCATGTTCTGTGTTTCAAATGTGTTCGCCATCTTGCAATGGAATATCTTACATCCTCTCACCCTCGTTTCCTTTCACATTCTCTCTCTCTCTCTCTCTCTCTCTCTCTCATTTGCTTATGTTTATGCCTTTTTGTTGAATCAGGAAGGTTGCGAAAATGTTCGATTTATCTTTAAAAGGGCACCAATCACCAAAAATAATTTTGCTCTGTATGTTAGAGTTTCATGTCGTTATACTTTATTCAAAATATGGGCTTCAAATATTAATTCTATAAAGAGATATTGCAATTACAATTACACTCTCGATAAGCGTAAAAGCGACTCGTGAGTAGCCTACTCGACGCACCCGTACGCGCTCGCCAAGATAAAGGCTCGCAAGGAACCATAGACAAATTAAAACTTATAGACGGAAAGGTAGCACGCGCGGATTTGCCTCATTTGCATATAAGCTGCAGCGTCATCATTCAGTCTAAGCGTATTTAAGTGTATTTAGGCTCCGCCCATTTGGTAACATTTCATTTTTCCCGAAGCCCCCGGCCCCGATACCAAAAAATATCGATAAGTATCGAGAAACACCTTATGCATTATTCATTTTTGTTTTGCATACTCCGATTTATCAAACTTTGATTGGACCGGACCTTATGAATATGAATGTTCTTCAAAAGGAATGATTTGACCTCTTTTCGTCACTTCCGCTGTGAATTTCACGTCACCGCACAAAGTAAAAAAAAAAGGAAAGTTTAGAGGTGAGTACACATGTATTTATGCTTAATTTTCGAAAATTAGAATATATTTAGAACAAGTTCTACCACTGTGAGTAATCTGTTTCAATTTCTCTACATTTTGAAGGGATTCTACAGAGCTGTATGTCATGAAACAATGTATAATCTACTCTAGAACTTTCAAAACAATTTTCATCGTCATGAGCTAATGTTGCAGCTCGATTTCCCTTACCACCTTGTCACTCGTGACGGCTTACCCGGACTTTCCGGCGGGGCTATCTCGATACGTTTCGATAGATAATTACTGAATTAGAGAGATGACAATAGCCGAAAGATTTAGTAAACCTCTAAATAGATCGAACTTAGTCTGTAGACCCTACATGTATGTCAATGATTTGGTTATCTAAGTTAGATGTAGACGCATAGATCTAGATCTAGACCCTGTTTGTTAATTTCTGGAAGACAAAGGGCCCAGGTGAGGCCCTTTCTAATTGATTCTGTACTAATCTACACTGTCTGTAGGAAGTGTAGGCTATTCTTGTGTGGATTTTAAAAATATTTGTTATTTTCTAATTTAGAATGAGGAGGGGTTCCATGTTGATATTTTTTCCAGAGACCAGTCCAGGTCCCCGCCCAGGTCCAGGTCTACTTTGAGTAGATCTAAATGTTACACAGTTTGCTATAAGTATAAATGCCGGGTTGTAATTTTAAGTTTAACGCAGTGGTTCTAGATGATAGATCTACCAAGTTAAGATAGGCTTTGGCCCTTTTTTTTTTCTAAACTTGAGCCATGACCAAAGCCAAGGCAAGCATGATGAGGTTTTATGTTTTTTATTTCAAGAGAGAGAGAGAGAGAGAGGGGGGGGGGGGGGTCATATTCATATTTAGTCTTGATTCTAGACTAGAATCAAAACCCAGGCAATAATAGTGGGATGGCCTTTGTTTCAGTATCGCATTCATTACTATTAGTCTCATCATGTCTTTGATTTCCCTCAGATAATAACATGGCAAGGAACTAATTTGTGGCTGATCTACTGGAAGATCTAGAGGCTTTAAAGCCTAATAGACGTCTGCGTACTTGCACAACTCAACAACTGTTGTAGGTGCTGGATGAAGCGGACTTGGATGAGACGTGAAAAATAAACAGAGAGGTAGGTCTAGACCTAACTAGTTAGAAATTGGACCGAAAATTGTGTCTCTCGTTGTTAGCCTTTTCATTTAGAGACAGAAGCGGGCCATTTGATCTCCTTTGCAAACCGACTACACGCCGACGTAGTTGGAAAAATCGCTATAATTTTATTTTTCCTCATGCATATGATTAAAATGATTATTAGGCCTAGGCTCTACTCCTACTTGAAGAATCTGTTCAACTTACCAATTTGTCTGTATAATCTGTTTAATGCTCCTTTTTCAGGTAATTCAGGGCCCAAGGTATTCTCCCTTTGAAAATCTTGCAGCCGTTGTGTAGTCAGTGTGCAGTGGCGGCACCAAGGGGGGGGCATGGGGGGGCATTTGCCCCCCCAGTCAGAAGCTTTGCCCCCCCCAGTTGCCCCCCCCCCAATAATTTTCGGAGTGAAAAAAAAATAAAAGGGTGGAAAATGAAAAAGAAAAGAAAAGGAAAGAAAAAAGTGAAAAAGGAATGGAGAAAAGAAGGAAAAAGAAAGAAAACGGAAACTTGGAAAGCAGTGGCGGCATCAAGGTGGGGGGGGGGGGGGATGGGGCAAATTTGTTCGCTCAGCTCGTGTAAATATCCTCATATTTGGGTAGTTTTATAGCCGAATAATTTCTGTACATTTCCACTATAATAGTGTCAAAATTTTTGCTCGCTCGCTTCGCTCGCTCGCAATACAGGCCTATAACTCCCACCACATAATCAGGCCGCGAGATGATCAAATGTCCTCATATTGGGGTAGTTTTATAGCCAAATAATCATTTCTGTACATTTTCACCACAAAAAGTTTCAAAATTTTTGCCTGTTCGCAATGTATAACTACCACCTTATTATCGGGCAGCAAGATGCTCAAATGTCCTCATATCTGGGTAGTTTCATAGCCGAATATAATTTCTGTACATTTTCACGACAAAAAGTGTTCGCAATAAATAACTACCACCTCATACTCGGGCAGCAAGATGCTCAAATGTCCTCATGCATATTGTGGTAGTTTTATAACCGAATATGTAATTTCTGTACATTTTTACTACGAAAAATGTCAAAATTTTTGCTCTCTCGCTTCGCTCGCTCGCAGTATATAACTAACACCTCTTTAAAATCGGGCAGTTCAGCTAGATGCTCAAAATGTCCTCATATCTGGGTAGGTTTATAGCCGAATATTTTGTACATTTTCACTACAAAAAGTGTCAAATTTTTTTTTGTCCGCCCTTGCCCCCCATTTGTCCCCCCACTTTAAAAATCCTGGTGCCGCCACTGTCAGTGTGTGGTAAACAGCAACAGCAAAAAGTCATCAAATTTTTTTTGAGAGAGAATAGACATTTCATTTGTCCTTTTTCTTTATCCACCACTGAGATCTGTTTTCTTAAGTGTAGTATTACATCAGCTTTTTTAGTGTCTTTGAAAATCAATTATGAGATCTTTAGGGGATGTTCATTGTGATGTCCGTATAAATAAAATTTTTAGTCCCCTTGATAATTATATTAAACATTTCATTAATTCCTGCAAATAGCAACAAACCAAATAAGATGGATGAACTTATGTTATTGATAATATCATTTATTATTATTATTGTATTATTTTTTTTTTCTTAATACAGGAAAATGCTTCTCTATTCATCTATTACAGATGATGATGATGAAGATGAAGGCTTACCCACTGAGAATGAAGACAAATTCTGAGAGGAACAAATAAATACTTAGCTGCTCCAGTTTTGCATGGTAGGTTGCTATCAGGGGCGTTGATTTGTTTTTCAATGGGGGGGGGGTGCAGACAGTGGCAGATCCAGGATTTCTTGAGGGAGGGGGCTCAATATTCACAAAATTTTTTGACAAGCAAAAAAAAAAAAGAAGAAAAAAAAAAAAAGGTCCTTTGGGCCCCTTTTTGGTCCCAGGGGAGGGGGCCCGGGCCCCCCTGGATCCGCCACTAAGTGCAGAACAGCCTAATAGTACTCTTCATGATTTTTTCAATGCCTCTTAAATACCAGCTTTTCCATGGTTACGTGAAGCAGGGAAAATTATAGAATTTGTTGAAGGGGGGGGGGCAAAATGATATATTTGCCCTCAATATTATCGGGGGGGGGGCAACTGCCCACTTGCCCCCCCATAATCGACCCACTGGTTGTTATTAGTATCTCAATACAATCTAGGTACACTTTTTTTTTTTACATAAACATAATTTTCTTGAGAATTTACTAATTTGGTTTCTTTTGAATAGCCTTGAAAATTTTATGTGTCCAACTGGACAAACTTTTTTCCTCTTTTAATATTTTCGAGAATTCCCACTTCTTCTATTTCATATAAAGAGTCAATGTTAACTGTGTTAATAGGAAGCTCTAAATTTCTGTATTTTTTTAAATTCTAATTGTTGCTTGTTTAATTATCAAATACACAATGGATTCTATTTTCTAAAATCTTTCTTCTTTTCTTTCAACAGACATGGATTTCTACTTCAGCTCATCAGTGAAATAGCCCCCTGCTTTGATCAACATCATATTAAAATCATACCTGGATTCAAGTATAATATGCATAATTAGAATGACTGAAGAGGATTTTAAAGTTCTTCAATTATATCTTAACCATCTTACCCACCCCCTCCCCATGTCAAATGTTGTAGTCACATGCAGCCATTTTTGTAGTAGCTCGTTATTTAAGGTCTTCCTCTTCTATGTGGCCTAGTGAGATTACAGGGCCCCTAATGATATTAAGATAAGCAATGCTAGAGCAGTGTATAACAAATTAATAATAATCTAATTAACTTATTCTATGAATTTGTCATTAATTAATTTGTTAGTGAATTATTATTTCATCATCATACTAGACTATATAGAAACTATAGAATTAGATCTCTATATGTGTTTCTTCCCCCCCCCCCTTTTTATAGTTAGATTTATGATACTAGTATGCAATATACATGTACCAACTAAAAAGGAGATGAATTACGTTGTATTCGATTTAGATTTCTTAGAACTATCAGCATTATCTTTGCTTTTAAGAGTAAAATTGTTGTCATTGGTGTGTGTTGAACATGGAACTTACACATGTAGATGGCCATTTATTTCTTTTATCATTTCTTCTTTTGTGGGGTGTAGTGGGTAAATAATTTTTAAATTGTAATTCAAATAATTTACTTCTTGGAAAGGGCTTGCAATTAATAACGTATGATTCAATTAGATTGAAATTCATTTTTAAAAAAGGCATGTAAGTACACATCCGGCACGTGCCTTGGAAGAAAAGTATGCATTTTCCCCCCCCCCCCCCCCCCCCCCCCCCCCGATTTGTAGAACGAAAACCTTTTTTTTTTTTTTTTTTTTTTTTCCTTGTCAGAGAAATTTTGGAGGGGCTGGGGAATTTTTTTTTTTTTTGGTCACCACCACCCCCACCCCCACCCCCCCCCCCCCCCCCCCCCCCCCATTGAGCAACTTTTCGAGAGCTAGCGAGACCAAAAAAATACGGGTCTCCCTTCAAGCAGTTTCAAAATTGACAAACCTGCATTCGTGTGCACCCCCCCCCCCCCCCTTATACAAAATCATGGATCTGCCCCTGTTTGTACTACTCTCAAGAAGAGAATATTAGTTGACATTGACAAGTCGGCTGCGCTGGAACTCTATTGTATTGTAGTATATGAAAAGAGGGTATGACTGCAGATAAATTATATAATTATGTTGGGGTTTTTTTTTAAGGAGAATAATTAAACGTACAATTAAGAAGTAAGACAATGTCTAAACTTTTCTAAAGACTGTCCTCATTTCTGTATGCAAGAGAATTTTAATTAAAAAGTGAGAAAATCTAAACGTATTTCTGATTCGACGTGTGTAAACAATTGCATCTTAAATCTTGATTGTAAGAAAGATATACATATACATTGTAATTGAAAATTATTCTGTAAACATGATAAAAGTGCTCTCACGTTATATCAATGAAATGAACCAGGACGTGGGATCGAGGTGTATGTATGAGAGAGAGAGAGGGGGGGGGGGGGGGGGAGAGAAGAAGATTAGAAAAGGCGGAAGTGAGAAGATTTGGTGAAAATGAACTTAGAGAAGGGTGGGGGGGGGGGTGAGAGAGAGAGAGAGAGAGAGAGAAAGTGAAGAATAAAGGTGTAAGTATATTAAATTAGTTCGGGTCAGTTAAAATGGCTGAATTTTCAAGGTTCATAATTCTCTTTGAAAGGTATGTTCAAAAGGCTATCAGATTTACAAAAATTGGCAGCAATGCGAAAGTTGCCCCTAAAGAAAATCCAAGGATACCTCTTCCTCTACACTTTATATTTTATTCTTACTTTTGCCTTCCATCATACCCACTCCCCCCCCCCCCCCCCCGGTTTTTTTTTATAACTTCTTCATCCGACAGGTCAAAGAGAGTGAATTTATTAATTTCTTTGAAAAAAATACTTATTATGAATGTAAAAGTTTTTCTCTTAATTCGTGAGATGTGATAAATATCAACAACATGTATTTATCTTCTTATAACTACGGTATGTACAACTCGACCCTTTTGTGCTGAAAATCACATGTTGTGACCTTATTATCATAAAGATTTAATGACACCATATGAATGACGCCCAGAGGTCAGTGCGCCCATTCGTCAATCATCGATGCGCCGTCATTAGCCAAGTGATGAATACATTAGCATACATGAATAAATTAAGTGGACTTGACCTTTCTTTATGCGCATGCGTGACACTGATCCACATTTTTATTTTATTTGTGTGTAAAGCATATACGCGGTAGGGAGCATCTTACAAAATGAATAATGCATAGGGCTTCGGGCGCGTTCAAATCGTGGCCAAATGTTACAGTGTAATGGCGGCCGCTTTAGGGGCTTGCAAGGAACCAAACTCGGAGTTCGGTTCCGCGCGAGCATTTTCATGTTATCCTTTATTTCCTTCGTACTGTTGACCTATAGAATACCAGACAAAGTTCTTTGAGGTTGATTTTATACTTTCTAGCTGTACACAAATTATTTTTTCAGGTGATTGGTTTAAAGATAAACATGCATGATATACATGTTTAAGGTTCATTGCAATGACGTGGGGAAAAGAAATTTTAATATTCTTAATTAGAACGACATGTTGATTTCTGGTTTTTATTCACATATATATTGTATGAATTATCACAATAGACCTGATGGCTTCTTATTTTGTAATACTTAAGTCATGTTTAACAAAAGGATAAAACTTAAGCCTCTGTCTAATTTCCTTTGTTGAAATTCGACTTTAGACCCAGATTTTAGCTGAATATACGAGCCTTCTAGCTCTCTTTATCTCCTGTTTTGTTTGTAGGTCACGATTGTGATTCAGAATAAGGAATTTCAAGAAAGAACATTTACTCCAAGAAAGTAGGAGACGTTCCACCAATACACATTCAAACGAAGGCCGCTCGTTGTTTATATTATCATGGTTATTCAATATACAAAGTGCTCTCAAATAGGATGATTTCCCCGTTTCGGAGATACTACGACGCTAGATTGGCAATATGATTTTGGGCATTAAAGTTGATATTAAGACTGCATGATAAAAACTTTACTTTGACAAAAAGTCATTTTGAAGGTCAGACGATAACGTGTTTTTTTTTCTTCACCCTCACTTTTTTTCTCTCTTTTTTTTTCTCTCTCTCTCCCTATTTCGCTCTCATTTTCAGTCTCTATTTCTCTTTCCCCCTCTCCCTCTTCCTCTCCCCTCTCCTCTGTTTAGCTGTATTTCTTTCTCTTATCTCCTCTCTCCTTCTCTCTCTCCACCTCCTTCTCTTCTCTTTTTTCGTTCCTCTCTCTTTTCCTTTCTTCTCTCTCTCTCTTTCTCCTCTTTCTCTCTCTCTTTCTCCTCTTTCTCTCTCTCTCTTTCTCCTCTTTCTCTCTTTTTCTCTCTCTCCTCCTTCTCGTCTCTCTTTTCTTTCCTCTCTCTTTTCCTTTCTCTCTCTCTCTCCCTCTCTCCCTCTCTTTTGATACCGTCTGCCAATAGGTAGAAGGGCGTTCACTCTTTGTAAAAAACTTTATAAGTTAACGTCTTTCTGGCTCTCAAAAGACGAAACAAGCAAAACATATACTATAATCAACAGATCAACGAACGTGGGAAATAAACCCCAATATACCAAGTCATAAAGTTCATTAAAGCCGAGTTGCGGAGACATTGCTTCAGTAAACATGAAAATGGAGGCCGCTCATTCTGTCATCATTATGGTTAATTAACATTCAAAGTGCCCTGTAATAACGCATCGTCAACTTCATGTTTCCCTTCTCTCATAGTGCAACCTTGAAATAGGAATATGATTTGGGGCATTATTGGGGCCCAGTAATGGAATTGCACTTGGAAGCACTTTGTATCGTTGATCAATAAAGCAGTGCAATCATCATGCGCTGATTTCACTAGTTTTTAGTAGACATGCAACAAAATGAAGAATTCTTGCTAAAAAAAAAAAAAACTAAAAAAAACCCCGCATACACTCATATTGCTGTGATTATCAGTCAGCGATATAACGTCTCCATTAAAATCGTTCAGCATACACTACTATTTTTAAATGTAGCATCACCAAAATAATTTATTTCATTTAGTGAGAATCTCTTTCTTTATTGCCGGAATTCGAATCATAGCACTTTGCACCGAAAAGTAGCTACATTGAAATGTGCATGAGTAAGTGACGTATGTATGTTACCAGGAATGCGACATGAATAGGAATTTCTTTTTACACGCTATGGACGTGCTGCTCATGATAAAGTTGCTGCATGAAACAAGATGAATCTTAGAAGTGGTGTATTAGCATGATATGTGGGAATATAGGAAAGACGATTGTATATAATTGTCTATCGATATACCTTTCTATATTATGTTGACTAAAAATGTTTTCACAACTGTTTATATAACTACAATTTAAATGAAAATATAACCATTTTATACCTTGAAGTATGATGGCTTATGAAGCACAGACTTCTACCACAGTCACATCACGAAACCGAAACAATATATTGACATTTGGGTGAGGCAGGTAATGTAATATTTTTTATTCTGTCTAGTATCGATCTCTTGTTCATCTTGTAGGTGTAACTGGGATACCAGGGGGGTGTTTCACAAAGAGTTAAGTTTGACTTAAAGTCATGCGTAAGTGCCAATGTGCATACGGTATTAAACGCGTAATCTCATTGGTAGGTTACCCAATAGCGCGCGTCCCCTGAGCATGATCTGACCAATGCGGTGATGTGTCATATACTGCACGCAAGTAGGAATTCAAGTGCGACTTTAAGTCAAACTTAACTCTTTGTGAAACACCCCCAGACTCTACTTGTAAAATTGCGGTGAAACTTACTTTAGTATTCAGAGCCTTAAATAAACTCAAATTTGTTTTTTGTTCGGCATTGTAGAATGTGAATGGTTATGTCGGTCGCGAAGAACGTGTGCGGCATTCTTATACCTGAACTTACTGATGACTCGAACAGAGAAATTACACGGCGGAATAGCAGAAAGAAAAGGACATTTTTGTTTCAAACCAAGGAATATGGCATATTTGTTAAGTAACTGATACTAATTAATATCAGATATATGGAAGAACGTCCCCCCCCCCCCCCCCCCCAAACGCTGATTTATGTGACGATTTTATACGACACTGTAATGCTATTCATGTAAACTCGACGAGTAAGATCGTTTCTATAAAAGATTCGGACCTTGCTACTACTTGAAAGCGGTCGCAGAGGCTAATAGAAAAGCGTGCCTATACATTCCGAAAATGCTGTGTTCACCTGATATAGATTTACAACTGTACTTAGTTTGGGCCCTAATAAGAGCACACAGTTCTGACAAAATCTGGAGACATGCTCCTTACTAAAACGTACTGTTCAGCGAAGTTTGATTTCCATTTGCTGCCCATTTCCGTGTGCTTAAGAACAAGGCGCGAGATTAAAATTAATCCTGCTTTAAGTCAGGTTTTAAAAGTCCATAGAAACACAGCCTGCCACTTCACTGTCCTCCTCGGCCCAATGAACCTCTTGTGGAACTCGAACACATTCACGAATGCGTTCTTCGTTTCGAGTAAAACATACCTGAAACTTAAGAATAGTAGATAGGTAATATGATGAATTGAGGCTGAGTGACAGGGCCTCTATTAACCCATATAAATGAGTGGTTAGGACCTATAGAAGGTTGTTATTGAGTCTACCCAGGGTTTTGTCTGTCATAATGTGATATTGCCTGCGTCAAAATGAACGAATTATATTTGTTCGGACTTGGGATGTCGACAGTCATTCCGAGTATTAAATATCTCATTTCGGGCAGGTAATAGATTTTTATTCCGAAGCTGTCAATGCTGCTACGGTATGCCAAAAAGACAAATTTATAAATAACAGAGGTAACTTAATCAGATATAACAATTCAGTGTATGTAAGGAAATAGAACACGGCCACGGTGATTATGTTTCTATACAAAAAAGAAAAAACAGGCTTCTATTTTGTTCAGTATTGGAAGTTATGTACCGTATAAGTAATCACATTAAGTGAGTAGTCATTTATACATGTAGTGAGTGTTCAGTCCTTTTATTCATGGATTGGTGTTTTCTCACTCAGTTTACATCTCATCACCTTTCCGGATGCCTTCCTGTTACCTTGGTTACAACCAACACTGCATCCAAGGGACTTAAAATTCACGAATAAAATGACTGCGTATAATGTTGCTTCTGTTTTGCCGGTGTTTATATTTTCAATAAGTATAATATGCCAGCTGACAGACTGCGCAGTTCGTTGCAAAGGGATTCTTAGTTTCATCTCTATTAAATAGTAAACCTTGAACTTTCTGTATTACCTTTGTCGTGCATATTGTATTTTGAGAATGCATTTAATATTTGAAAAATCTCGAAATGTGGATATCGGTATAGATCATGATTCTAGATGAGTTTCGCTCTCATGATGGGCATGTCGCCGATAATGGCCTGACGAAATTGGGATTTTATCAAATTTATTATGTCCTCTCGTTTTTGGTATTTCCCCATTTTTCCACGACTCCCATTTATTGTTAAAAATGAAACTCTCTTCTTATTTCTAACATTAATATTCTAAATGATTCCCCTCCCCCTCCCTTTACAGTTTTATATTATGATTATTTGGGGGATAACCCAGACAAGCAAATTTGCTTTTGTTATCCCCCTCCACGTACTAGATTATTAATTACTTTTTCCGTTTTATCAACACCTGTATGTTTGTTTCCATTTGTATTTTTTTCTGTCTTTTATCCAATCAAATATAAACTGTGATTTATATTTTGTACATTTTGTATGTCTTTTTACTAGAACTGGAAAATAAATGAAACAAAAAATAAAAAATAAAAAACAACAACATTCACATTAGCAGTCAAAGAGAGGATTAACTATGTTCCCATGATGGTTAAAAAAATCATTCACATTCAATCAATTTGATACTTTGATGTCCCATTTGATTGTATATTGATAAGCTTTCACGCAAGTCAACTTGATACATTGATTCTTATATTTGTTGTATATTGATAAACATGCACAAAAGTCAATTTGGTATATTGATGTCTTTCTTGGTTGTATATTGATAATCATTCGCAAAAGTCAATTTCATATATTGATGTCCTATTTGATTGTATATTGATAAACTTTCACGAAGGTCAATTATTGATATCTTACTTGATTGTATATTATTAGGTAAGTGGGATTGCTACAATGCTGCTGCTGAGGTGAAGTCTTATAAAGGGAATGGTTCAATCGCCTGCATACCAGACTTTGGACCATGCTATTCCTGTATGAACTGGAGTGATGTTTCAGATTCTCTCTTCTATGACTTCTGGCAGATGACCAGCGATGATGGTGAGTCTCAGAATCTAAAATAAATCTGGTCTTGTTTACCCAGGGTAGCCACATCAGCATTAATACTGCTCTTCCTGTGGGCCCTGCAATTATTATTACCCCAGCATTGCCAGGTACCCATTGAATATACCTGGGTCGAGAGGGGCAAATTTAAGTAAAATACCTAGTCCCAGGATTCAGATTCAGATTCAGATTTGTTCACTGTTTCAATATATCATCCCGGACCTCTCATGTGAGGGTTAAGAGCCTTCACCAATATGTCACAATGCTCCCACAATTATTTTCAAGTCAACGTTATCATGGTTATGGACTTAGCACTTGTAAAATATTCGATAATAACTCCTTTTATAACGTCTTTCCATAAAAGCAACAGCTAGTTATATTATATCATATACATTGTATTATTATCCCGAGAATAACCGAAATGATTTGAAGGCATGAATGGCGTGTATTCATTGATGTCTTAGCAGTGGCGTATCTAGGAATTATGGCGGGGGGGGGGGGGGGGGCAGAAGTTACGCCCCCCCCCCCTCCCGATGGCCCAAACTTATCAACGTTATTGTACAAGTGGGGGAGCAAAGCGACCGATTGGCAAATTCTTTTCGATTTTTAACCCCCCAAAACGCAATTTCTTGTGCATTTTACCCAGAAAAATTTGCAAATTGACCACCGCAATACATTGAGCGGTAGAGAAGCTCGAATTTTAAAAATTGATAAACGGTTTTCTATTCACTCACTCCTACAATCGGTAGCAAAATTAACGAAAACCCGTGAGAAATAGTTGAGAAATTCAGCAAGGCGGCCTAAAGTTTAGATTTCTATCAAATGTTGAACCTTTGCATAATTTATGCTGTTTCATACACTTTATCCTATATTGGGGGCGCAATATTTAGCACGAGTCAGATTAAACTTACATGATAGTGAGCAAAGCAACGACAATTACATCTTTATTTTTCAAATTTTGAACCCTTTAAGCTATTTAAGAACTATATACTGGGGGCGAAATTACGAGATCCTGAAAGAAAATAATTATGCGAGGGAGCAAAGCAACCGAGCTTTGGAAAATTTTCGCCTTTCAAACCCTTAAAAACTAGATTTCTAGTGCATTTACTCTGCTGATTTGGGGGCGCATAATCCGTATGGATTATGATTTTTCTTCATTTCCCCCTTTTTTCTTTCTCTCCTTTGCATTTTTTGCGCCCCCTCCAAGTGCCCCCTTGCCCTCCCCCCCCCCCCCCAGATACGCCACTGTGTCTTAGGTAACATTGTATTCTGCATTTTTTACATCCATCGTTTTTTTTTTTTTTTTTCCTGTTACATTGTAGAAGGGGAAAATAAGGGAATCCACCTTCTGAAAAGAAAGGTCTCTACCATTTTTATCTTTGAATAAAAAACATACCGAATAAATGCCACTGCACTGATTTTTTACTGATGAATGTTTCGTTTTTCTTTGGTTTTATTCGAGTATGCGGGAGATTTGCAAACCGCATCTCAATTACTGGTTTTATGTGCATACCAGTGGTCGAAAACTTATTTTTAACGCTGTGAAATTTACTAGAGAGTGTCTTCGTGAATTCCGGGGCTACGTGTAATTGTTTGGAAGTTTGTCGTATTTTTCAACAACAACAAAAAAAAGAAAAGAACAAAACAGGAACTCATGGAAGTATGCTTGTGAGCTTAGAATGGGATCGATAGCCGTCGATATCGCGATCTTATGAATTGTATTATATCATTAGCCAGATAACAAGTTATAGGCGGCGAATGCATGCTTAATACAAAATATCCATTATTTCATTACTCTACCCTGGCACTCATCTTGTCAAAAGAGGAAATCAAAATGAACATTAAGGATGAATATTAGTTTGTTATTGTGGAAGGAAAGATGACGCACAGAATCCATGATGAGAGAAATTATGGTCGGGAATATTGCCGACTTCAAATAAAGTGATCTAGACATAACAACGCCCGACAATTGAAAGATTGTTTATCGTTTCTGACAAGCCGTGAATAGATTTTGACTCTATAATGTGAGTATAATACAAGTGTATTACATCTATTTCATGCAGGAACTTTTTCATATCATTAAATTTATCTTTTTGATAACTAATCGGAGTTATTCATCCACATATACTTTTTTTTCTTTGACATCGTTTTTGAAAATAATCTTATCAATATTATCATTATTTTTTTTTTGATTGGTGGCATGGATACGTGAACAAACTCATGTAAAGATGTTTCATGCATTCTTGAATAAAAATTTCTTCATTCAATAATTGTATGCCACCAACGGATTTAATGTGTAAAGAAGAGGTAAGCGGGAAAAAAATCTTTGCCTACCCATCAGACGAACTTTCTTCCAGAATGTGAATTTCTTACATTACGTCCGACTCACAGGTTTTGCGGGGAGGGAGGGGGGATATAACCTTCTCCATAGCAACAACATCAATCACCTTCTTCCTCTTTATATAAACGTGGTTTTGTCTTTCTAAACCTCGGATTTTTTTTTTCATTTTTCCTTCCATCGAATCTACATCTACATTAAAGTACCGTCATTATATCCGCATAGAAAATTCATGAGGCGAATAATCACGATGTCTACGGAACGAGGATTCCCTTTTATCAGTATTGTATGTAAGAAGGGACGAGAAAAAAAAATCACCAAGAAAGGCCCCATTCTTGTACCTATGCAGATCAAGAAGGTCAGCAATAAGCATGGGGGTTTTCGACTATACTTCCTTTTATTCAGATAAAAGCGGATATTTTAGGCAATGAAAGAAGTCTTTCATTTTGCTCCTAGGTTTTCCGTTCCAATCTTGGTTACTTCGGGTTAGACTTTAAAAGCGGTTTTGGACAGAATTGCTCCTCTTTAGATATAATTAACTTCAATTCAATTAAAAATGGTAGTTATTAAAGATGATTATTCTTCACAACATGACTTTGGATTGGGCACAATTTACAAATATAGAAAATAGTATACATCGTATATAGATATTACATTCAAATTAATAATTTACATGATAAGTAATTTAATGGATTTGAATGTAATCTCTCAGTATTTCTATTCTCGACATATAAAGAATTTCAAATACTTCGTTCTGTTTTCATTACGTTCAATTAATTAATTTATAAAAATTGATTTAAGACTGTTTGTCACTATTTCTTTCCTATATTTATTATTTGTAAAATATACTATTCACTTTTACATTTCAAGATTATTGTAAATAATGGAAACGAGGTAGGAGGGTATAAATACATTATAGTCATTTTGTTGTTTTTGTTTTTGTTTTTGTTTGTTTGTTGTTGTTGTTTTTTTTCGGGGGGGGGGGGGGGGGGAGGTACATAAATGTTTATGCAACCAAGCAACGTGGCGAGGGAATTTCCCCATAGACTTGTTTATGAAAGACAAACAAAGGACATTCACAATGGCAAATGGTTCATTGTAATTCAAAACACATTAGTTACGAGTGCTCAAACCTTCCAACGATTGCTGCAGGGCACCAAGGTAGAAAGCACAGCAGAGTGCGGCACCCCCCCCCCCTTCCCCCGCGGGCACATTGGACCTCACTATAAACAACAATCGAACAAAATTGCGGCTCCCGCAACTTGATGAAATCGATTGATTCCTTTGCTGTCTCATACGAAACAAAGGAGAAACGATGATATAGATAAATAGAATACAATGAAAATAAATAAAATCTAAACGTACAGTAAGAAAAGATTATCAATCCTGGGGGAAAAATTAGGCTTTTCTGTAAAATTTAGAATCGTTTTGTCTCTATGTCTATCTGTATGTATGTCTGTCTATCGCTCTCCCTCTCTCTCTACCTCTCTTCTTTTCTCTCTCTCTCTCTCCTCTCTCTCTTCCTCTCTTCTTTTCTCTCTCCTCTCTCTCTTCCTCTCTTCCTCTCTCTCTCTCCTCTCTCTCTTCCTCTCTTCCTCTCTCTCTCCTCTCTCTTGTATCGCTTCCTCTCTCTCTCCTCTCTCTTGTATCGCTTCCTCTCTCTCTCTCCTCTCTCTCTTCCTCTCTTCCTCTCTCTCTCCTCTCTCTGTATCGCTTCCTCTCTCTCTCTCTCTCCTCTCTCTCTTCCTCTCTTCCTCTCTCTCTCCTCTCTCTCTTCCTCTCTTCGTCTCTCTCTCCTCTCTCTCTTCCTCTCTTCTTTTCTCTCTCTCTCTCTCCTCTCTCTCTTCCTCTCTTCCTCTCTCTCTCTCTCTCTCTTTCTCTCTTTTCAGAAGATGAATGACTACTTTATAGAAGTGGATGTCGATGGGTGAACTCCCGTCATTAAATTCATGGTGGGGTAGATTTTAAAAAGAGTGATTTAAATTTGAGTCAAGTTTAAACACCCGTTAAACTGGTTAAAATTTTTTACAGTTTCGATGAAGTATATTGAAATGAAATACTAGGCACACTAAAGTAGAGAGTACTAGTACTCTATTCTTTGCTTGCTAAATCGTAATGGGTACTAAAAATCTGCGAAAAATAAGTCTGATTATAATTTCGAGCCAATATTCTGTAATTTGCTTTTAGATACCACTGACAAGAAAAAGCAAATACTGCCGTAATAATTGCAATAGAATATGAATAGGTTGCGATGATTAATGATCATATATCTTCACTGAAAATAAGTAGTTTCAATTTTGTCAGTAATCGGTTATTTGAAGACCTTATTTTGGTTATTAGATGCATGTCTCTATTTTCTATTCTCTCTCATCACTTGAAGCAACCTGGTACTCAACTATTTTTTTCCATCATAAAAAATTGCAACAGGGCAACATTTGGAAGGGTAGTAAATACAACAAACATTGTATCTATTTTTATTTATTATTTATTAGATTATTTATTTATCTGTTTATTCATTCATTTATTCATTTATGTTTTATTTATATATTGATTTTTTTCTTTCATTCATTCATTCATTGCAAGTTAGTTAGTTCAGTAATCTATTATTTCGTCATTTCATTAGTTATTTACAGTTTATTTTGGCCTCGTCAGTTAACAAACTGCTATCTCTGAGAGCTCATAATTATCATGGAATAAACCATAAAATGATGTACTCACCAATGATTTTTCATCCATGCAATATTGCAAATGTTGATTATTGCATTTGTTCGATTAATTGATTTAATATGACATATGGACATGACGGAATATTCTATTACGGAAAGGAGAGTTCCTCTTGTAACACGGCGTTATTCGTTCCATTATTTTGGCGCACTTTAAGTGCCCTGTGTTAGGACCTGCGTCAAATAGATAACAGATTTCATTTCCTGAAAACGTGAAAGTGCAGTCTCCCTTCCAATTTTCCCCGAGATAGAATTCATCCTACTTCGTTCTTCTATTAACCCCCTCCATTACTTGCTGCTACAGGATTAAAGATCAAGTTGAGTTCTAGTCATGTGATTACATTGTGGAAGAAACTGTCTGGAAGCAATTGGGCAAGGTTCATTATGTAGTATGTAAGGGTTGTTGAATACTGTGAGGTTTTGATAATGATAAGAAATCATCTCAACCTTGCTGAAAATCGCATGCACTGAACACAGTAATGTACCAATGGGACTACATACACAAGTGGTATGACAGTTTGTCCAAACTTTGCCAGCTATTTCTCGTAATATTTCGAAAATGATGGCATTTAAAGATAAATCCTTTTCAACGGATTTTTTTTTCCTGTCTCCCAAACTGGCTTTAAAAGAATTGGAAAACTCACAAATTATTTTTCACCTTAACCAGAACTCAGATTTCTCTTTAAGTTAACCTTTTGGTCCCCGAGCTAGTAGAATTGATGTAGGAGAGGGGTTATGGGACAGCTAAAGTACTCCGCATTCATCTCAGGTGTGATTCGTAGTCAATATTAAAAGCAAACGTTGAGCAAGCAGGCTATAGGTTAATAATCACTTCAGTGAATTGAATTAGTGTCATACAGTGGCGCAAATCCATTTTGAAATGCGGGGGGGGGGGGGGAGGGGGACACCACATGATTTAACTTTTGTACCCTGTCCGAAATGTCTGAAAATTTTCTGGCAACCCCCCCCCCCCCCCAAAAAAAAAAAAAAAAAAAAAAAAGTCATCACATTTTTTGGGTCTAGTTTTCCTCCAAAATTGTCTGACAAGCAAAAACAAAAACAAAAACAAAAACAAAAACAAAAACAAAAAAACAAACAAAAGGTTATCACATTTTGGGGGTCTAGTTTTCCTCCAAAATTCTCTGACAAGCCCCTCCAAAAAAGGGTTATCACATTTTGGGGGTCTGGTTTTCCTCTCCAAAATTCTCTGACAAGCAAAAAAAAAAAGAAAGAAAAAAAAGAAAAAAAAAAAAGGTTATTCAAAAAGGTGGGGGGGGGGGGACATTGGCCTATCTTCAAATAGGTGGGGGCGACATGTCCCCCTGTCCCCCCTGGATTTGCGCCCATGGTGTCATATCAAGTCCTTTAACAGCGAAAGGAAAAATAAATGATAAAGAGAAAGTCCATATTTGTAATCATTCTGCTGTTGTATTGTTGACTTGATATCATAAAAGTAAATCTGAATGTGAATAAATTTCATTACCCGTTGCCTTTCTCATGCTGGTATTTTATGCCAATAAGCCAGTTCGTAATTACGATTTGCGCATGTGCAGATAAGGTCATTTGTACCGAGTACAAGTGACCTCTGCACGATTTCTTTACTTTTTACGTCCATCAAGACAAATTCGTGTACAAATTGGGAATCGTTTCAGAGTCATTTGTACGTTTTAGAGTCATTTGTACCATGTACGAATGACGAACTTGCTTATTGCGAGCATGTTCTGTTCATGATTATTAAATGTTGATGGCAATAAGATGTGCACAAAATAAACGACCTTTGAATTGAAATGAGAGCATAAAGCAAACTCTACCCTTCTTTATTAAATAAAGACACATATAAAACCTACTATTAATTTTTTTTTAACCAAAAGCCTAAATAAAGAAGCTTTTCCATGCATGATGTAATTGCATATGTGTATGTGTGTGTGTGTGTGTATATATATATATATATATATATATATATATATATATATATATATATATATATTCATTTCTGTGCTCCAAAAATGTAGATTGTCCAAACGTGATAGTCTCATATTGAATAAAGTGGGAAAATGGTATCTGGACGTGCATGGACACGAATTAGGTTCTTTCCATCTAAATCCATTTTATTCCATTTACGTAAGATAAAAATAGGGAAGGTTACATCCGTCGGGTTATTGCTTGCAATTTCTGTTTGCCCATCAAAAGATTTACAAAGAGTTTTCAAGCGTCCGTCCAGCTTTATAAGAAACATCATAATGGAGCAGATATTTCTGCGGCTTCCGAAAATTGATGACCTCAGCGTTTTTATATTTAAGTGCTTCAAGCAAATCGCAGAAAAACACCATTACGAAAGGTCGAGTGCGTGGATAGCAATATCCACTTTAAATCAGACCCCATGACCACTTTAAACTTCATGTTATACAAAGTTACAAAACATCATATAATAATCAATAGTGTAGGTAATGGCACGCCCCCCCCCCCCCCATTTCGAAAAATATGAAACAGGAAGGAGAAGAGAGAAATAAAAGGGGAAAGGAACGTAGTGAAAAAAGGACGCTATAGCCCCTATTACACCGTACTCCTAATTAAGTGGGTTTTTGAAAAACGGTCGGGTAAGTCAGTCGCGTGGGGTTGTGTGACATCGCGCTAATTTGGTAGTTCAAAAATGAAAGCGAACAGTTATGGTATCATTAAACGATCAAAACAGGGGGAAACATAGTTTATGAAAAGCCTCCACCGGCGTGCGCGCGGCATACATGTATATATCTAGGCCTAGACCAACTTTAGACAGATGAAAACTTATGGGCCCATAGAAGCACATGCATTACAATGGCATGCATGCGCGCCCCGAGCTGATATTTGTAATGTGGCAGTATAGCAACGTGATGACTGATGAGTTGATGTGAAAATGGATTTTGAAAATGAGGAAGTAGATACCGGTTCATAAAAAAAATAAGATTAAAAAAATTGATTTCAGAAAAAATGTTCTAATTCCAAAGCTAAATCCAGTTTGCTAATAACCTAACATTTAATTGTTAAAAAAGCATGTAGGCAATCTTCACTTCATATACGGGAATTAAGTATTGCGCAATCGCTGCAACTGATGCCTGCTCGCTGCTGCGGCCCGATACGCGAAGGGTCACACGGACAGGGTCACACGGACGAGCCCGAAGGTGAAAGCTAGCCTACATGTCTTTGTCCATGTTGCCTCTTTTAAAAAACGTTTTATATTCTATTAAAGTTGCTCTTTCGACCTTCTTTATCTCCTTTGTTGTTTAGTATGCTTTTAACGATGCTAATTTGGTTTATTTCTTTCTAGTATAAATAATATCTCATGATTTCTTTTATAGTTGCGGCATTGGATCTGGAGGAGAACTTTTGTCGATTTTTGCGACCCGATACCACAACTCCTCAGTGTGTCATCAACCAAGAGGAGCATAACGTTACCTATTTCATCAACTGCAACATCCCGCCATGCGATGGTAAGATGATAATTTGTATCATATTTCTTGCAGTACTTCAAAGTAACATTGACTTTCTGCCTATCATTTCCCCACATTTTACAAAGTATTCAAATGATTTATAAGGAGTATCAAGAATGCATTTTAAAAAATGGTGAAATAATACAGAGAGAAAGCATAGAATCAAGGAGCTTATAATGCACTGAATTGTTTACACACAGTGCATGAAAACAAAAATTGTATTCGTTACGATCGTGTATAAGGTCTATATGCCCGAAACTACCATGAAAATATTACCGGCCTTCTGCTCGATCAATCACTCACTCACTCATAAAGCTAGCTGCACGGTAGGCCTATGTATACAGCTTGTCCGAACATTGCTGCATTGTGATCGAAATGCATCATGAAAAAATGTTAAGATTTTGATAATTACGGGGGATAGAGAAGAAAATAATCCCAGAAACCCGTCGTTCAAGCTTTATTGTATGCAAGCTAAATTGCAGAAGTGGCTAAAAACACAGAAAACAGTGTAAATACGAAGTTTAGTACCACGTTCACGACTACTGCGTGAATGCTAATGAATATGCAGTAGAGATCAGTATGTCCATGCCGTGACGTCGTATAGGAGAGACAGACCAATTTCATCGGCGGGCCTTCCGCATTGTTTCTCTGCAGAAGTACTATCTTCACTGTGCTTATTTCTCTGTACTACTGTTGTGTCAATGCTTGATAATAAAATCATTTTACCCTTGGGTTTTTAAGCTTTCCAGTGATATATTTATTGTAATTATGAAGAAAATATTTGAGTTTCACTTTAAACGAGAATGGGAAAAGAAGGACAGACGAAAAAGAAGGAGAGACAGATCACCGTGTCATCTGACTTTTGTATGTAATTCAACGAAATTTGAACTACATAACAACTTGAATTACTGTAAGGACTGGGATGAAATTACAAAATCACGTAGATAATGGCGGGTTCCTTGAGTAATTTACATCAGATAATTTCCACATTGCAGTCTGCATTCAAGTGATAATTCTACTATTTCTAAAAGTCCTTATGGGAGAGGAAATTGTAATATTACACCTGCAAAAAGTCTATTTTTACAAATAATCTGTAGGCCTTTTCTTCAAATTTGCTCGCACGAACACAATTTCATATCACTTCCGCTTGTGCAGTTTTGATAAATTTATTAGTTTTGTCATTGCGGAATTCTCGCTCGAAATGGAACATGAGTTTTCTCTTTTTCCTTTATTCGGTAATGAATGAAAGTATTGAATTTCCCACTAAAATGGGACTAAATATTAAAAAATTCATGGGTACTGGACTGCTGGTAACGAACTTGATATGGAGATAGATTTTGTTTCGTTCACAAAAAATAAAAAAATATTGAAAATCACTAGATACATGTATATGACGGTGATGTTTGCGATACTATAGTATTGGGAAATCCTCTTTAGGGAATACAATCCTTTGATAATTTATATCCAATGACTCTACAGGTCGGACTTTGTAGCAATGTATAGTAATAACAGTTAACATTATGGGAATGTGGGCTCTGGTAGGTAGACAAAATGACGAAGGGAGTAGCCCCCTTCTTCGTTGTCTAATTGTTTATAAAAATGCTTATTTTTCTAATGCTTACCTCTTTTTTTATTCTTTGTTTTTAATTTCTTCTTTTCTAAAGGGGTGGGGTCATGAAAACATGAAGAATTACTCAAGATGCTGAACGTGATATTAATACTTCCAGCGCCCTTAACAGCACCATGACAAAAGCCAATGTAATACTTTGTTAGCATGTAACTTCCTCAGTCATTTACCAATTTTAATTAAAGGAAACCAAAACCCAAGGAGAGAATCAATGTTATTGGAAAGTGAAAATTCAGAGAAGCGCTTTACAAAAAGTTTCATTAAAATTGGTTAAGAAATGAGAGAGTTATGGAAGTTTGAAAAGTTTCGTTTTACTTTCTATGGGGATCCTCAAATTGGCAAAATTGCTTCAAAATGGCTGATTTTGTGAACAACTCTCCATTTGTTTTGCACACAGATTTTCAGATTTTCCCCATTATCTTTCAAGGTGCAGTTAATCTCCTTCTGAGCTCAACATATATAATGGGAAAATGTATTTTACACCACATATGTCGAGTTCAGGAGGAGACAAGGAGCACCCTGAGAGATAATGGGGAAAATCTGAAAATCTGTGTACAAAACAAATGGAGAGTTGTTCACAAAATCAGCCATTTTGAAGCAATTTTGCCAATTTGAGGATCCCCATAGAAAGTAAAACGAGACTTTTCAAACTTTCATAACTCTCTCATTTTTTAACCAATTTTAATGAAACTTTTTGTAAAGTGCTTCTCTGAATTCTCACTTTCCAATAACATTGATTCTCTCCTTGGGTTTTGGTTTCCTTTAAAACTTAAAAATCATTATTCTCTTTTTTAATCAAAAAGTCGCTTGTCATCTCTGTTTTGTTTGCCTACAGCTCATGCTGGATGTATGGTTGGTAACGGCAGTGAGTATCAAGACATGGCAATGTTCACAGAGACTGGACATGGATGTCTACCATGGCAAGAAATGAATGAACAACCAGTCAATCCCTGGACATATCCAGACGCTGGTATGATGTCTCATTCAGAGATATATGTTTCATAATATTGTTTTATAGTACATTTTTTTTATAGTATTGTAATGTTATAATTTTTCTTTATATACGATTTAGTTATTCATTAAGACATTGTTTACATATTTCACGTATATCAGTATTTGTGATAGCAAATGTATATTTATTCTTGCTCACTCGCCACAAGCTCGATGCTTTTTCAGTTGTTGTCTTCCATTATACTTTTGATACAATCTTGATATTTTGTATGTATTTTGTTTATGGTAAATAAGTGTCATTTTTAACTGATCTGAACTGAACAGCACATGAAATGCCAGTTTTATATACAAGAAATAATTTCATGATCATCGGGGATTAGTTCTATGACACATTCAAAATGTATTTACATGTGATAGTTTTGATATTAATATGG
Source organism: Heliocidaris tuberculata (assembly GCA_025618425.1). Classification (NCBI taxonomy): domain Eukaryota; kingdom Metazoa; phylum Echinodermata; class Echinoidea; order Camarodonta; family Echinometridae; genus Heliocidaris; species Heliocidaris tuberculata. Next base: position 36,784,132 of record CM046837.1, on the reverse strand, counting down.
TTCTAACACCTTCAACATACTTGTACTGGTAAAACTGAAGTAGGTAAACTGTCGAAACCTTTTGGATGTATCATAGATTTTCCCCCCAATGAATTGAGCTGTCTTGATGAATTTGTTCAACAAATGAAATAATAACAACAGTAACTTTCATTATTATTATTATTCTTTATCATAGTACACCTATCTAAAAATCTTATTTAGATATTATACAGTAGTTCCATAAATAAATTCGTAAAAGAAAATATTCAATTCATTTTGAATTTTGCATTTATGTTTGGATAATGTCGAGGTCGAATGTCAAACAGCCTTGATCTCAACTAAAGTTGATTGATGTTGGCATTCGAATGAAGTTTGATAAACTTTTAAAGTCAAATAAGTATCAAATGATAGTAAGAAATAGATATAGAGCCTATATATGCACGATTTCTGAAAAGTGATGAATATGATTATTTTCATTCTCAAGTGAAATTGTAATGTTCTATCTCATGTTGTATCTTAATCGGCTCATTATTAAAAGGAAACGAACATATTATCAAAGGATTTAGGAAATTTTCGACATAGAAATACCTTTACATCATTGACATCAATATAAGCATATTTCAACTGTATATGCATGATATAGGCAAATATCTGTTCAAACATTTGTATGTTGGGTCTATATTGAGATTATTTTAGCCTGTACTTTGTTTTTGTCAGGACTTTCTCAGAATTTTTGTCGGAACCCTGATGCTAAGGAGAGACCGTGGTGTTACTTCTATGATGATAACTCCATATCATGGGACTATTGTCCGATACCACAGTGTGAGTAACGTACAGACTCTGAAAGACATTGTTCAATTTCCTTAAAGCTTAAAACAGTTCATTATCTGAAAGAAATGTCATCTTATTAGTAGTAGAAAATTAACAACCGAGATGTGACAGATAATTTTTCTACATTTTGTCTAAAATTGATACATTTCATCAATTAGATTGTTGGATTTCTGTACTAAATCAAATGAATTTTAGGACCCATTGTATACAATATACATGTGGACTTTCTCAGATTTCGCGCTATCCTGTTTTGAGTATTCATTATTTCTTAATAACTTGAAAGTATTGTGCCCTTTTATTGAGAGAAAGAATGGGCTTGACTAGCTACATGAAATAATGAAGCATTCATCTAATAAATATTACCTGTCTGCTTGTCTTTCTCTCTCTCCTCCTCCTCCTCCACCCCTACCCTCTCTCTCTTTCTCTCTCTCCCCCTCTCCCCCTCTCCCCCTCTCCCCCTCTCTCCCCTCTCCCCCTCTCCCCTCTCTCTCCCTCTCCCCTCCTCTCCCCCTCTCCCCCTCTCCCCCTCTCTCTCCTAATATAAAAAAATGCAGGCCAAGATAATTCTTTGGCTAACTTCACACGTACAATGAGTACGACCATTAACTACCGATTGTGGCCATACAACGAATACAAAGGAAGTGATATCGTTACCGTAGAAAAGTGCGCCCGACTTTGCCTCGAGGTAAGGAGATTTACTTCACTGATAATAGAGCAAGTACGTGCTTGTATGCTTGTAGATAATAGGGGACCTACAGCTTTTATTCCAATCGCATTGATTTGATAAATGGGGGCTGATGATTTACCACAGAGTTATCCCGGTTAAGAAACCACTGCTCTACGACTTGGCCATTACGCAGGGGCGGCGCTACAGGGGGGAGGGGGCGACCGCCCCCCTATGATTTTTCAAGTAGTGAAAAAAAGAAAAGGAAAAGAAAAAAGAAGAAAAGGAGAAAGAAAAGGGAAGAAAACGGAAGAAAGAAGAAAGAGGAGTATTAAAAAGAGCGGTCTTAAACATATAACTCTAAATAACCCCTGTTATTTAATGGAGAAAAAATATGACGTCATTTTTAGGTCGTCTTGCCCCTCCTATCAAAATACCCTGGCGCCGCCCCTGCCATTACGCCACCAAATATCTGATTAACAAAATGAAGCGATTTTATTCAGTGTAAAGACGGGTATGAGAATAATTATTCCAAGGGAATACTAGTATCTTCACAAAGAAGTTACTATAAAGATGAGAAATTATTATTATTGTTAGCCCAAACGTTAAGCTCATCACATTTATTCTTAGACGAAATCTCGGGAAGGGATATCCTTCAAAATAGTATTTAGACCTCAATTTTCTCCTTTTTCTTTTACTATTATAAACTCTGATCATTTTAAATACCATCAACCAATTGGATTTTTTGAAAGAGAATTATTCAACAATAAGAAACTAAACGAACAATCGTAACAGCAGATAGCAGAGACTACTTTTTATATTCAAAATCACAACGTTATTCAATAAAGATCGATAACAAACATGCAGCTGAACTTTTGTGTAATCATTTTTACTCTTCAATACCATTTTTTTTAATACACGTCCCCTTTGTACATCAATTTAAGAATGTGGGGTTAATTGAATCGACACAACAATCGCAAATAGCATACACTATTTAAATATTCAGATTCAGACTCAGATTCAGATTCAGTTTATTGGTCCAACAGGCAATTCATTTTGTCGGCATTACATGAAGCACATATACAATTTATAATACATACACAAATAGATAATAAACAGTAGCAAATTTACAATAACATATAGCCATAGGAAACGCAGATAAATCGTTATTAATGGAATGATATCAGCATAATTATACATAAACTTACAATATTGAAAAGATACGTTTACGAAAGATTCGGATTAATTTGTAACATATGTAAAGGTAGTATAACTGAATTGTTGTTTTTGTCAATGTCTTCGATATACTTTAACGAAATTTTATTACCTGTCGTTATTTGCATATTTATAGGAGTCGTCATTCAAATGCCGTTCGTTTGTATTCAACGAGTTCCTGAAATACATCAGTATTGTCGTTACTGACGCACATGATGCTAGGTCGTTGTGTATCTGGACAAACGTGACTATCTATACTTTGGACAACTACAAAGAACCTATCGTGGATCAACAATTTGATCTCTTCACTAGGACTGATTCAAGTACGTTCAAAGGATTGTTGTTGATGGTGATGATGATGATGATGATGATAATAATAACATTAGTAATAGTGTTAATGATACTAATAATGGTAATAATAATAAAATAATAATAATAGTAGTAGTAATGATAATAGTAGTAATGGTAATAATAGTAATTATAATAGTAATAATTATTATACTACTACTACCATTGCTGCTGCTGCTACTACTACTACTACTAATAATAATAATACTATTAATAATAATAATAATAATAATAATAATAATAATAAAGTTGTATTATTATTATCATTATTATTATTAATATTATTTTTATTATTATTATTATTGATTGTTATTATTATTATTATTATCGTCATCATTATTATTATAATTACAATAATTATAATGATAATCATCACCACATAGGATGTAATAATTAAAAAAAAAATAATAATTATAAAAACAAGAGGAAGAAAGAAGAGAATTTACACTACAAAAAGACAATCGCATGGCTACAACCAACCCACGAGACCGACAATATTACCCTTGCTGGTCTTCGGACAACTTTTCTGAGGCTTCACTAGACAGATAGTATCGGTATCGTGGGCCGTCTGTCTCTTGGGCCAGTGGCGGATCTACATAGGGGAGAAAACCGGCCCGTGCCCCCTCTTTTGAATAACATACCTTAAGTAAACAATGAAAAAAATTTGCCCCCATAATTGTGTACTTTTCCGGCTCTGTGCCCCCTCTTTTACAAAATCCTGGATCCTCCCCTGTCTGGGGCTGTCGGTCTCTTAGGCTGTCAGTTGACTGTTATGTTCACTAGTACATATACTAAATCCTTTTTACCTGTTCATCAGTAACTTGTGGTTTTCCCGCCCAGTCTCTTAAGCAACAAGGCACGTTTGTGGTTCTAAGCTTGTGGTTATTTTTGTAAGTTTCATATCGATATTACGTGTAGAGCTTTATAGGGAGTGGTTGTAAGTGTTTGGAGGTTGGTTTTGATCTCACAAATGCAGTGTTCCATGTTTAATCATACAAATATCAGTCATCTTCGTCAGTCATAACACTGCATCTTGAAAATATATAATAGCTCTCGCCACGTTCATGCAAAATAAAATTAAAAGCACGAAAGTTATTAATGTAAAGAGAATATCCAGGGGTTATGAAGACTACGTTGACTAACACATCCCTTATTTACCAATTATTTTAACATTGCTCTCAGTATGTGATGCTTTCGAGCCAACCTCGTACCCAGGTAAGATGCTATGGTTGTTTGTTTCCTTGTTTATTTTTGGTTTATTTTGGTTTGTTTTGAGTTTTTTTTTTTTTAAGTTTTTGTTTTCGCGAAACTTGTATGCCTAAAATGAAGTTGAGTTCTTGTAATTAAACTTGTATTGAAATGAATCTTGTAAATACATTTTTATTTTGTCCATATCAGTGAAAACAGCGACTTGCAACATACATTTTTACATCGTTCATTTTACGAGAATTTCTTAGCAGTTTCATTTACTGATCATAAAAAATAGTCTTAAACCCAACCAAACAACATTATTTTTCAAATGGAAAGTTATTTCATTTGACAGAATATTCCTTACTAAATTGTTCCCCTTCCCAATACTCACTCTTTAATCTTTCCGCAAACCCTTGTGATTTTTAGATTAAAATTATGTGTACGCATGAAACTTTGTTTATGAAACGATTATGTTTTGCTAATTATTTTGCTGAATACGGAAACACGTATATGTATATCCACACAAGTTGTCCTCGGAAACCAAATAATTTGCGCACTATGATATCTTTTCAAGTAAGTATAAGGTCTTATCAACCAGGTAGATGCTTCGTTGATCATGGTAATATTTTGATGTGGGGTATAACCTTTTATCGCACCCTAATTTGCTTTTCTGCGAATTCAATCTTTGCTCGATCACAAATGTTTCCTGGAAATGGTACGATCAGCCTGAATACATGAATATTATTTTGAGCCTTGATATACAATATCATACAATATCTGGAAAGACCTCAGAAATGACAGGAAGAGAAAAATAGCTGAATTTACCAGTTGCATTAACACTGATTTATTTTAGCTATATCCATTATCCATCATCTACATCCATTACTTTCAGTTTTTCATTTTCTCTTGGTCGGGCTTTGATAACTTGTTTTTATAGACCTATGTCCCTTGCCTCTGGGAATGGCATCTGGTGAGATCAGTGACGTACAGATACGTGCATCATCGTACCTCGATGACGATCACATGCCGCATTTCGCCCGCCTCGGAAACCATTCCTCATGGATGCCAGCCCTCAGTGATCAGCAACCCTACATCGACATCGTCTTCCCTTCCAGGATGGTCTTTACCGGGCTCATCATCCAGGGCGAAGGCGTCGACAACGGGGCTTTCGTCGAAAACTTCTATGTGTTATATCGAAATGATGACAGCGTACAGAGCGTTTGGTGGTTTATAATGGATTTTAGCCATCTTGAAATCACGGACGTCGTAAGTATATCATTAGCGTATATGATCCGGGGAACGCCCCCTCACCCCCCCCCCCCCCCTTCTCAGGAGTTTCGAAATTACTAATAGTTGGGCAACAGTCGGGTCAAATTTGGGTAGCGTGGTGCCTATTTGTAATTTTTATATGCTATACATTATATTTTCATGACAAAAGTACCTTTGTCACTGTAAGAAAGTAGAAATATTTAGAAACTGGAAAATCGATATTTGAGTAAATATACGACTATAACATACAATGCCAAACTTCCTACCTCCAAGATATAAGTCAAATCTGATCAAAACTATAACCGCCTTGAATATTTCACTATATACAAATAGTTAAAGTAATGTTTATTCGGTAAATTTTTTTGCATTTTTGTATTTTTGTATTTTTGTATTTTTGTATTTTTGTATTTTTTGCATTTTTGTATTTTTGTATTTTTGTATTTCTTGTTTGTTTTTTTTTGGTTGTATTTCTTGTTTGAATATCTAACCTCTCCAATATCGATATCAAACCCATCTCCGCCTCTCTTTATCTCTTTATTTCTCTCCCTTTCTCTCTCTCTTTCTCTCTCTCTCTCTCTCTTTCTCCTATTCTGTCTGTTATTCTGCCTCCTCCTCCTCTCTCTCACACTCTCTCTCTCTCTCATACATACAACTATTAATAGTTATTTCGAGCTAATGGAGAGCCTTTCTGCGAGCGTCCTGTGTACTTCGACCCACCCATCCGTGCTGCTCAGCTCCGCATCATGCCGTATGAGAAATACAAAAACATTTCACTAAGGCTCGAAGTGCTTGGATGTAGAGACGATGGTAAGAATGTATAAAATTCATGTTAAATCATCAAAACATGAATGTAATTTCAGTGTTATGGAATAGATCCAAGACTTATGAAAAGTAATCCCCTTGCGCTGTTGGCGGAAGATCTATTAATTACAGCATTTTGAAATCAGCCATTAAGGTATCAAAAATGCCACAATACATTTCCTGTAGAATAATATAATTGTAATAAGCTATTTTGATATTAGCTCATCATAATGGGCATTATGCCTGACCTCAGGCAATTGAAGATGATTTTCCAATCGTGTTATATTTCGAAATCAAGACCATTCCTATTATTATCACGAAATTATGGAAGAGATGGAAGTGAAAAGGGGCACTCATGAGAAGAGGAAAATGGAACATATGAGATAGGAAAAGGGGCTTATATGATTTGAAAAGGGGCACTTATTAGAAGGGGAAGTTGGCACTAATTCGAAGGGAAAGGGGGCACCTATGTAAACATGTAATTATCAAAGGAAAAAATGGCATAAATTAGAGAGAAATTAGGGGCACTTATCAGAAGATGGAAGGGAACTTATTAGAAATAAAAAAGGGCACCTATCAGAAGGAGAAAAGGGCACTTGTTATGGAGATACAGAGGCAATTATCAGAATTGAAAAGGGGCACTTATCAGGAGGATAATAGTGCACTTATCAGAAGGGGAAAGGGCACTTATTAGAAAAGAAAAGGGGGCACTTTTAGTAGTAAAAAAGGCACTTATCAGAGAGAAAGGGGGCATTTTTCAGAAATGAAAAGGGCACTTGGGGGTACTTGAAAAAGTGTGGGGGCACTGTGCCGCCTGCCCCTCCCCCGGGCCGCCACCTCTGCTTTGGGGCCTTACGTAATAATGATCAAGCACGAAAAGGGTTTTCCAGTTTACCCAGTCAACACTTTTTTTTTTATATGTATGTGTTAATATATTGGTACAATATATTATTTGTATATTCTTTTGTTTTTCAGATTGTGATTTTACACTCGGCATGCAAAATGGACAGATTCACGACAGTCAAATCACAGCTTCGTCGAGCTTGAATGACGCCCTCAACGCCCCAGCAATGTCCAGACTACGTCCATACGGACAGCAGAGAAACGGTAATGGTTGGATGCCAACATCTGTCCATACGCCTGGTGGTCGAATCACAGATTATGACGCTTCTTCTTTACCAGAGGTCAAAGAATGGATTCAAGTAAGTTTAACAATGAAATACTTGTCTTCCTTAATTGCATATTGTTTTTTGTATCTCGCTTAATCTTTTTTAAAATCATCGTCATCATCATCATCGTCATCATTATTTTCCCCCTCTCTCACTCTCTTCTTTCTTTCTTTCTTTCTTTCTTTATTTCTTTCTTTCTTTTTTCCTTTCTCTCTCTTTTCTCTCTCTTTCTCCCCTTCTCTTTCATTGTCTTTATCTTTCCTTCATTACGTCTCCCCTCTATCTCCCTCGATCTCCCTCCATCTCCCTCCATCTCCCTCCATCTCCCTCCATCTCCCTCCATCTCCCTCCATCTCCCTCCATCTCCCTCCATCTCCCTCCATCTCCCTCCATCTCCCTCTATCTCCCTCCATCTCCCTCCATCTCCCTCGATCTCCCTCTATCTCCCTCTATCTCCCTCTATCTCCCTCTATCTCCCTCTATCTCCCTCTATCTCCCTCTATCTCCCTCGATCTCCCTCGATCTCCATTTTATCTCTTTCTTTCCATTTCATCCTCTCTACATCTTTCCACAGATATATTCAAGTTTATGGACGCTTCTCACAAGAGAGTGGTGACGAACTGTTGTACACACCTGTTACGAGTTTCGGTATTTCAATAGAATGAATGCCGTTTGCATGCATAACTGGTTGCTCTGTCGGACAAGCCTCTCTCAATCGTTGGTGTCGTCACGAGTAACCATTGTGAGAGGCATGCATAAAGTTTGATTACATTTGTGAACTGGCCTTTGTGACGTTTTGCTCGTGTAAATCTTCGGGTTTCTTTACATGTTTTAGGTTGACTTGAGAAGGAAGTATTTGATCAAAGCAGTGCTGACACAGGGTTGTGGTAGACGATGGGTGACAGCCTTCAGTCTCCGTTACTCAGAGTATGCCGAGGGAGAAGGACAACAGCTAAGGTCATACATGGTCGGTAATGAAACGAAGGTAAGAATCACTCTTAGGATAAAAGCTATGTGGGGCTAAAACAAAAAGTCATTGTTGCAATCCAAAAAGGGGGAGAGAAAATAAACACCAAAATTATTTTAAATGCGATTGAAATTTAATTTCGCAGCTTGATTATTTGATGCAGGAGCCTTTTTAAATATACTCTGCTACAAATTGGAGATTTTCAAGATTAATATGAATTATTTAACAGATGCATGTAGGAAGGTAAATATATAAAATGGTGTACTGTTAAATAATAGCGACTTTGTTCATTCACTTTTCCCAGATCTTTCTAGCAAACAGTGACAACAATACGGTCGTTCGTAATAACTTGGAGAAGCCAACTGTAGCACAAGTCATTCAACTCGTTGTTCTTTATAGCCATAATGGAGTATGTCTTCGCCTCGACCTTATTGGATGTAAAGACAGGCGTAAGTTGAATACTCAATCTTTCATAAACTGGGCAAGATTTGTTGTAAGACGGATACATTTGAGAAAGAAAAGTATACCAAAAAAAATAATATCTTCAAAATTTGTTTACTGTTAATAATAATATAATAATAATAATGGCTACTTATATAGCGCTCATATCCGTCACGCAGTGACGCTCATGGCGCTTAGACATTATAACCCTGGTTATAGCCGAGCCGCCAAAGTAACTAGCGCTCAAGCATATCAGGTACCCATTTACACCTGGGTGGAGAGTGGCAAATGTAGATTAGAGTCTTGCCAAAGGACCTTAGTGCCGTGGTGGGATTCGAACCCCGTACCTTGTGATCTGCAGTCCGGTGACTTATCCACTAGACCACAACACCTCTACTCTAATAGATCCTAATGGCTCTTTGGGCCTTTTTGATTTTGCCTTTGAAATCGTCTTTTCGTTCTTGTTATCATAGTTATATTTCAAATATAGATGAAAAATATTAAACAATAATTTTCTGACTTAATAACCTGTTACAAGTGTTACAGGGGTAATTTTGGTCGTAATGGGGTTGTTTGACTTTGCGGACATCGCAGAAAGAAAATATCGTAAGTACACAACTTGAGAAAGAAAAAAAAAAAGGTTACATATTTGTGATCTGTGCGTGGTCTACATTTGTTGATACCCCAATCACACCGACTAGACCAACACCAGACCGATAATAGTACCGAACAAAAACATTACATTACTTGAAATGATCCAGATCTGTCGGTATCGAGTTGGTCTGGCCGTGTGACTGGGGTGTTTGGATGAATGCTAAAGACCCAACAAGTACCTGAATATCGTAAACGAATTTCTAAAAAAAAACTCCTTGAATTTCTCATTGCTGTATTGGGCTGTGGATTTTTTGCCTGCAGTTATTTTGGATAAATGTGATGTACCTGCATTTCATCAGTATATAATTCTTTAAAAACCTCTCACTGTTGTATTAGGATGTGGAAGTCGACTTGGTATGGAGTCTCGGTTCATTAATGACTGGCAGATCAACTCAGAGGTTCATGAATGGTTCGGACCCCATACATCAGGGAGACTTCACTTCCCTGATGAATGTTGGATCCCAAGTAGCTGGGGTGATCATCACTGGATTGAGGTAAGCTTAATCACTTGTCAAGTAGTTTGGATGATCATCACTGGATTCAGTCATTGAGGTAAGGCTAATCCCCAAAAGGTGGGGTGGTCATCACTGAATTGAGGTAAGCTTAATCCCAAATAGGTGGGGTGATCATAACTGGATTGAAATAAGTTTAATCACAAGTAGTTGGGATGATCATCACTGGATTGATTATTGAGGTAAGCTTAATCCCAAATAGGTGGGGTGATCTTCACTGGATTAAGGTAAGCTTAATCACAAGTATTTGGGGTGATCATCACTGGATTGATGTAAGCTTAATAATCCCAAGTGGTCAGGGGATTATTATCATTAGATGCAAGTAGTCTTATATGCCAGCTTTTGGTATCAGGTATGAGCAGCTGTCCCACTTGTACGGCGCCGTCTTATTCTTAACATGCTTAATACGTGTATGATGCTTCTCCACTAGCTGATAGCCATTTTGATTCTTTGTCTTCTTCATGATGCCTTTTTCTGTGAAGAGAGATGATTTGCTGATGGATTAGCATTTAGAAGGGGACTTCCTTTGTATTCTGATTTTATTCAAAACTTGAATATTCATGTTTTTGAAAGGTAAAAAAAAATTAAATTTACGCTACTGATTTTAAACTACCTTTAATCGAATGGTCTATTTCAAAACAGATATGACGGGTAAGGAACATCGACATTATTACCTCTCTCTCTCTCTCTCTCTCTCCCTCTCTGTCTCTCTCCCCCCCCCCCCCCTCGCTCTCTCTCTTTCTCTTTGTTTCAGGTGAATCTATTGGGATATTATACCATCACAGGTGTAATCACTCAGGGTGGTTATGATTCGTGGACGAGCAGCTATCTATGGGGCGAATACTACCGATTACTCTACCGCAGCAAGTACCACAGTGATCCTACCACGCTCTCAACCGATCGGAACAGCGAGTGGAGACTCTATACCGACCGCTTTGGGGATGGAGTGGTAATTTTCTGTTTCACCATCTTGGTTTTATTACTTGTAAATGGTGTGATGCGGGTTGAAAGACATTGTGGTAATAGTTCGGGATGTTGTAAGGAGCTTCCTGGAACCCGTTGCATAAAACTTACAATTAATGGTAACTCTGCTGTCAATGGTAACTACCATGGTAACATCACTCAACAGCCAATCAAAATCAAGGTTACCATGGGAGTTACCATTGATGGCAAAGTTACCATTAATGGTAAGTGTTATGCAGCGGGGCCCAGGTTTGGGTCTTGTGTTAACGTTCATATCACGCAGGTTCTACATTTTGATAAAATGGGTTAATTTTGCTAGGAGTATCGAGGAAAGGGGGAAACATCATTTTCACATCAATATCGAAATGCGTGTTCCATTAATAAAATCATCATTCATCGTCCCTTGGCATTTTTTCGAATAAGTTATCGAGTTGTATTAGATTGTAATAACAATGATCTCGCGTGCTCTATCTCTCTCTCTATCTCTTATCTATCTCCCTCATTTTGTCTCATCCACCCTTACAACCTCTGAATATTACTCACACTCTCTATACCTGTCATCTACCTCCGTGTGACCAGGATTTCCCGATGTACCCTGACCCTCATACGGAGATGCGTCATGACCTTGAGAGGCCTTTCATCACCACAGCAGTGCGTCTTAATCCAAGATCATCAAGAGGACAGTTCTGTATGAGGTTCGAACTTATAGGCTGCAAACTCGTAGGTAATTCACTTTTGTTTTTTGTATCCTCATCCCAAATACCTAATATCTGAATATGGTTAATATAAATATTACATTTGATTTGACAGAGTTCAAAATGGCTAAAGTGTATGCGTCGAAGACAAAATGTTAATTTATTATTCACTGACGCCCAAGACTAAAGATGGAGCATTGTTTAACCCTGTAGCTACTACGCATAATAATCCTTAATCTCCATCATGCAACGGCTTGCGAACTTATGATATGGGATTAATAGCACCAAAAGGCCAAGCAAATTTGATGGAAATAGGGCCAATACTCGGCAGACTAGCTTGACTAGTTGAAACAGTCTTCTAGATCACATAATTTGACGATTTGTCTTTGTATTATAAAATCCATAAGGCAGACTTATCGTTGGATACGAAATGACCCTTTTTTATTATTTTTTTTTCCATATAAACACATGCGTCTTGGCATATTAGTTTCTTCTGAATCAACATTCAATCATTTAGATTCAGTTCAGTTAAATATTTATGAGGTAAATATAATCGCGTACGCATATTTTATAAATGACATTTAAAAGGTAAATACAACGCGGCCAACAGCCGAATTGCGGAAAATTATTACAAACAAACACTGACTTTTTATTTTCAGATTACGGTCAAATCTGCCCTGAATCAGGCGACGAGCACGAAGGATTCTGTTTGTACACAGTCAACAATCAGAAAGAAGATTCTTGTGACAAGATCTTCATGGAGGATAGTTATCCCATCTCTATCTCATCTCTAGCAACGCAGAACTATTTAGATGATCACAAAGAAAAGTTAGTAATAATTATATAAAACAATATTTCTGTAGCTTTTTTTTTTCTCTCACTTTGATCGATTCATAAAATAATAAGTTAATTGAGCTTGGTTTATTTCTCCATCTACTTTACACAAAGTTAACACTTTATAACCCCCCAAAATGTAGAGGGTACATCATGAAAGGATGGCCCAAACATAACAAAAAAGACAATCAAAATCAAACAATTATGATTGTAAGGTATATTAATCTCCTAAAGTTTCTTGATTGATTTTTTAAAAATACAGATTTGAACTGCCATATCGATATCAGTACGTGATTGGACTGCGCATGCTCCAGTCTCAGGGTCAACACACTTTCACATGGCGAGACGGTACTTCGATTACGTACGATAATTTCCGATGGACTCCTGATCAGGTGGACAACAACTCGACCATTGATTGGTGCGTTTCTTTTGACATGGATGACGACATGAGATGGCGCGCTTACAAATGTCGCGATGACCTTATCTCGAGGGCTACGGTCTGTCAAATAGGTGAGATGATGTAGCTGAACAGATGACAGATGACAGAGACGAACAAAACTATGTACCGACTTTCTCCTCATTTTCCTTTATGAGGCATCACTATTTTTTTTTTTTCGACAAGGTAGCTCTTTTACTTCAAACTGATCTATGTATCAACAATAATAAAAACACATTTTGCTTAACATATAAAAACATATAGACAATGAATTTAATTTGAAATGAAATGTTCTACCAATCCTTTGTGATTCCCCTCACCCCAGCACTCGGCGTAGCCATTGCTGCATTTAGATTAGATCACCCCCCCCCCCCCCCCCTCCACCCCAAGAAAAAACATCCACTTTATAAGGGGGAAAAGGGGGAAGAAATTAGGGGAAACCAATTAGGGGAAACTGCACTCTATTTTCCAGAACCTGGTGACTAAGTAGTTGCCCCTCCCCCCCCCCCCCCCCAAAAAAAAAAAGAAGAAGAAATAGTTGTATTAGTTGTAGTGATTTTATATCAGTACTCTAACTGATTTTCCTGACATTGATTGCTTCACACTCCTCTCTTTCAGACATGGATGAATGCTTGACAAGAGACAACGGATGTTCTCATGAATGTAAGAACGTAGAGGGCAGCTTTCACTGTCTCTGTCCCAAAGGATATTACCTTGGCGGCCTCAATGGAACTACATGTATATGTAAGTAACTCTAAAGTTGGATATCTGTTTACATTTACAATGAAAATGATTCCTTTAAAAGATATTATCAGAGAAAATCAAATAATGCGAAATATTGTTTCAAACAAAATGTATACCCTTCCTTTAGAAATTTGAAATTGATATTATCACTTAAAACATTATAAACGCTGCTAGAGACTACATTTTGAAATATTTTGCGAATGGATTAGATAAATATTGCATATAAATATTACCAATATACTCTTTGGATTCCGTTCTCGAAAAAGTAGCAAAGTATACCATCTGCATGTTGAGGTATTAAAGATTATTAAAGATTAAAGACCGGAAGCACAACAATTGCTATAAAGCATTCTTGTGTATATTGCGTCAAAAACGCCCATAAATTCCTTCCTGCATTTCACTGTCAAATCAATGTCAACAGATTTAAGCCATTTCAAAACATTAGGTATACTTACCTGGAGAAAGTATACTTTGATCATACTTTTGTTACTTTTTTAGCTGTCTGTCAGAGCAAATTCAGCTCCCTGTCAAGGGTGAACCTGACACAGAACGGAACAACGTGTGAGTTTCACGCAGACTTTGATGAATCACCGTTTGGTAACACCACCTCAGCCCTGGAATGCCGGCCCCGTGACCCACTCATGACTTCAGGTAGTGAATGGTCCGGACATGTAGCCACAGCAGTAAGTTTCTATACACTTTCCCTTTGTTATGATTCATATAAGTTTACGGTCGCAAAACTTTAGCATTGTTTCCAAAACTATTCCAGTTGCGGATCCATGCTTCTTTGACCGGGAGGCACATGTCTCAAAAAGCATGAAAAGTGAAGACGAGCAAAAAGTCATCACAAGGGTGCTTAGTCAGAATAATATCTGACTAGGAAAACAAGTTAGCAAACTAGGCCGGGGTGGGGGTAGCACACATATGCCCTGCACTAGTTTGTTATTAATCTTTTCTTATTCTACTATTCCGAAGACTTCGATATCACCAAGGAACAGACGTAGTTCGGTAAACCATCGTCGTCGTTGGGTATCATGGTCACCACCGGTAACGTCTCCGGACCCGACACCCGTAGTGGTCGTGGAGGAAGACGGCTCGGCTATCTGCTCTACAGGTGAAACATTTTCATTCCTTTTCTTTACATAAATATGATTTTCAATTCATGGAAGCTTTTGAGAAGGTACTATGTTAAAAAGGGATTTTTCAGATAATATTGTAATTTTGCTTAGACATGATTGCTCCGGGGATTCCTGTTTTGTTAAACCTGAGTAATATTCTATATCACTATATGCTCACTTTTCATATATTGAACAGTACTTCCTTGTAACAAATCGGGTAACATCTGAATATAGTCGCTGAATAATAATTCATTAGCACGTCTTTAATTGCACCTGGCTATGGTACTAATAATTTGTTTTGTGTTATGATACTTCCTAAATATTAACCTTTGGTATTTTTCTTCTTTGTTTTTTTTTTCTTTTGTTCTCCTCTCTCTCTCTCTCTTTCTTTCTCTCTCTCTCTCTCTCTCTCTCTCTCTTTGACATTGCTCCGTGCCTTATATCCTACCCCACTGCAGAGTTTGCTTCACTGTCTTGTGAGGAAATGTGGGAGTCACAACAGTCTCATGTAGAAACCACTTTGACCTTTGGCCTCATCGAATCCATCAGTTTCCCACCGTGGTATAACACTGGTCAGTGGTGTCAGATGAGGATACATGTACCGGAAGGACAAATTATCAGGTTATTCATTTGATCTTTGACCTGTTAATTGTCATATTGACGTGCATGGCTTTCCTTTTCATTAATTCATGTATTTTATATCAAGTCTTGAAGTCGATGACTCACTTGTCAGAATTTAAGAAGATCAGACATTTCAAATATCATAGTATATTACAATTCCGCTAAGCGCCATCAATTCCACATCTCACTGAGGTCGAATCGGGAAGGGCTTTGTGCAAGTGTCTTCACCTTAAGAAAGGTTTTCCATATTTAGTAAACCTCCCACATTTGAAATAATTTCGTGAGTTGACCCACACAACCGTTTGAATAGCCGTGGTGCTTTAAGTTGTTATCAAGCTTGATTTGAAAGCAGGAAAACGATCTTGTCCGTAGAGCTGTGTTAAAGATGAACTCCTTTATATTTTTGCATGATTATGTAATGTAAATTTCATAAAAGTAATCTGATATAACCTACTCACTTTGTAGGTTTACATTTCATGAGATGATCCTGAGACGTTCCAGCCAATCTGCCGCCCTCTGCATGGACAACCTCAACATCACCGACCGCATCCCTAACCGAGGTTCTCTGCTGCGTGGGTCGTACTGCGGTCATTTCCGAGATCTCAAAGTTAAGACAAGGTCGAATGACGTCACACTACGATTAGAGATGGGTCCTCTTGAATCAGGAATGCCAAAGAAGCTGGGTTTCATTGCAACGTATGACACACTGGGTAATTGTGTGCACTCTCCTTTTATCCTTATTTTGCAAAGTGACCTCTTCCCCTCATTCATTCCTCCCATTGTCTCCATTCTCTCTCTCTCTCTCTCTCTCTCTCCAACTCTCCCTTTGTTGTATATCGTTGAAGGGCTGATAAAACCTCGTATCTCAAATTTTTGTGAAAATGATTTTTTTAAATAAATGTGATGTTTAAAGTGTAATTCATCTCCTGATAACCCCAGGAGTTGCATATCTTTAAAAAAACATTTTTTAAATATCTCTTCAAAAACCTTGTATCTCAACTTTTTATTCCACTTTGGTCTAGTGCGCGAACCTCGTAACTCCATTTCCTGCCTTCTAAATTATTTTTAATGCATTTTAACCACTTCATATAATCCAAAATATTAACAAACATTGTTTAAGGTTCAAATAAAATTGCCTACACACATGGTTTCTTGAAATGAAGATTATTTTTTTCATTTTACTAAAATTTTCAGGGTTTGTGAGATACGAGGTTTTAACAGCCCATGAACATCATGTATGCTTGGTGGATAAAACCTTGTATCTCATTTTTGGGGTGAAATCACCCTTTTGCAGGTTAAAATTACTCTTTTTGTTCATGAATGTGAAGTGTAAGGTGTAATTTATCTTCTAATAGTCATAATAGAGCATGGTGAGTTGCATATCCTTATAAAATATCAAAATTCATAATTTGTACAAAAACCTCGTATCTTTTTTTTATGATTTTTTTTTTTTTTTTTTTGGTGCCAAAACCTTGTAACTCATTTTACCCGCTTCATAATCATCTACTGCACATTCCAACCACCTCATATTGATTTAATTATCAAACACAGTATTTAGTACAAATAACATAGAATATTCACATATTTTTTTTAAATAAGAATGTTTTTTCGCTCTCCTGAAAATTTAGTTTTTTTGAGATACGAGGTTTTATCAGCCCATCGACGATATGCTTTTTTACCTTTACTGTGTAATTCAAGGCTTATGCTTCCAATTTGCACAATAATACACCATTTATCACAAACGAAAAGATAGATGATTTTAAATACCAATACTTTACGTTCACTTAATTTTCGTGTTTTTTTTTTTTTAAATTGACGTTTAGCATGTAATGAAAAAAACAACTGAATTTCATAACAAAGTTTTCGCATTTTTGAATTGGTAGATTGTTCGCGCTCTCAAGAGGAATGCGACCCGGGATGCGGCATCCAAGAACCCTTCGCGTCCGCGACAGGAAACTTCTCTTTAGAGAACTTCGGTGATTCGAGTGTGGCACCGTTCTCTATCTGTACATGGACTATCACCCTCCCTGAAGGTCATTTTATCTTCTTCAACTTCACTGAGTTCGATGTCAAGCGTGACATCGAGTCCGGAGCTTGCGTCGACTCGGTTGAGATCGTTCCGACTGAACAACGGTGGGATGAAGGACGATCGCGCCATGTCTTCTGTGGTCAGAGCGCCGCCTATGTCATGACCAACGTTTCGTCTGTGACAGTGATCTTCCAGACTGGTTTGGACACCGGGTCGAGTGGATTTCAAGTGGTTTACACATCAAAAGGTACTAATTTTGAGATTTCCAAGTTCTTCAATTATGGTTTGCTATGTTTACCTATGACTTCATTGAAGATTGCTAGAATTATCTATGTCCAAAGTAGTTCCCTCATGAATGTTATCTTTAGAATTAGTAAATTAAAAGTAAATTTTAATATGTTGTTTTCCTATTATACCCGCTTCATTTCAAAATGTTTTATTGGGTGGTGAACGGATGATACACACAGCTTTACGACATATGATCCTCTACTTGTTAAACTGAATAATTTGATCTTCCTAGTATGATTCGTATTCCTCAGTAACACATTGAGAAAATGCACCAATAATCAATAACATTCCACGTTGTTTCTTATACAGCTGTCCCTGGTTGCAATGTTGGAAACTACGACTCCACCAAAAATGAAATAGTATGCAACCTAGACAATGCAGCAATAGCATCCTCTAACTATCCGTTGCCATACCAAGTGAACGCGCGTCCAAGATGGCGGATTACCAGTAGACATGGTACCTTCATCCAGCTACGCTTCCATGATTTTGATATCAGTTCACCAGGTTCAAGGTATGAACCACACCAGGGGCGGCGCTACAGGGGGGGGGGCAGAGGGGGCGACCGCCCCCCTATGATTTTTCAAGTAGTGAAAAAAGAAAAAAAAAAAGAAGAAAAGGAGGAAGAAAAGGGAAGAAAAGGGAAGAAAGAAGAAAGAGGAGTATTAAAAAGAGAGGTCTTAAACATATAGCTCTATATTACCCCTGTTAATTAATGGAGAAAAAATATGACGTCATCTTTAGGTCGTCTTGCCCCTCCTATCAAAATACCCTGGCGCCGCCCCTGAACCACACTATTGAGACTTTGATGGCATTGGGAGATTTACCTACATTTAGTAACTAATATCAAGAAAAATGATATGTCTCGCAGTAGCAATACATTTTGCTCATTCTACCATCTTAAGAGCGAAAATACTTCTTTGAATATGAAAATACTTTTATTCGTGTTTGGTTGTGACATGATAGATCGTGATGGAGCAAATAAAACCACATATTTAAGGTTATCGATGGCCGAATGTGTCCTAATTGTTACCAATTTCTCATGATTTATGTTGTTAGTCATTTGTTTATTTTAATGCTTGTTTTGTTAATAACGTAATGTATAATCACCCCCAACATGACAATTGGGGGCTTGACCGGGAATAGAACTTTGGATCTCTCAGACCCCAACGTGGTAGGACGGGGCGATTATATAGTTATAAGAATTGTTGGCACTTTGACAAACTGCATTTCTGAATTTCCACTAGTAGATGCGAAGGAGATACGCTAAGTATCTACGATGGTGCTACGGACATGACGAAGTTGATTGATACATACTGCAACAACCATCCTCCCCCTGAGATTGTTGAGGCTAGTTTCAACACCATGTTGCTGCAACTCCGATCGGATGGGAGTGGAAGCGGGAGGGGTTTCTACGCCGTGTACACCGGGATGACATTCCAGGAGACGCTTGAGAGCAGTCCCGCATCACCAACCGCAACACCGGATGAAGGTATGGAAGGAACGAGAAATGACGAACAAGAATAAGAAGAGGAAGTGATGGAAGAAAACGAGAGGGGAAGTATAAAAAAGGAGAAATAGTAGAAGAAGAAAATTAAGGAGAAGAAAAGAAGAACAATTACATGTGTAATGACCTTTGGCTTTCGTAGCGATTATGTGGTGTGGCTGCTCCGCTTTTATATAGCACTTTTAAGGGGACAACGGGCATAGTAATATTTTGATGGAAAGGATTTTTACCATCATAATGTGCTTTACAAACATCCCCAAGCTAACTAAATTTGATGAAATTACCAGGAAGCATGCCAAAAATTGCAGGTGGGGGATGTTGGTCTGTCTCATGGGCGCAAATCCAGGGGGGACAGGGCGACAGGGCGACATGTCCTCCCCAAGATTTTGAAGATAGGCGAATGTCCTCCCCCCCCCCCCCCCCCCAACAAATTGTAACTTTTTTTTCTTTTTTTTTTAGCTTGTCAGATAATTTCGGAGGAAAAAACTAGACCCAAAAATGTGTTTGTTTGTTGTGTTTTTTTGTCAGAAAATATTCAGACATTTCGGACAGGTACAAAAATTAAATCATGTAGTGACACCCCCCCCCCCCCCCCGTATTTCAAAATGGATTTGCGCCACTGGCTTGTCCCACCGAGCACAAATTGATTTCTTCTTTTTTCTCTTAAGATTTTGTTTCTCTTTCTCTCCTCAGGAGGAGAGCTCGAGCCCCCAGAGCCAACCACTTCCCCAAGACCTGTATCATGTCCGGATGGATGGGAGATGTACGCTGGTAGTTGTTACGCGTTTCGACAGACTCAAACTGGAGTGCGGTGGACTGATGCTAATCGGATGTGTCAGGAGGAAGGAGCGCATCTCGTCAGTATTGGTAACATCGAGGAAATGCAGTTCGTACACGTCCTTCTTACATCCAAATGGTTCGCAGAGGGTCTCAGAACATTTATTGGTAAGTTTGGCAATGAAACGCGGTCTTGTCTTAACTGTATTTTCGTTATTCTTTAAAAATACAGTCTTGTGACAGCATTTATGATGAAATACGAAAAAGACAGATTAGCTGATACCATGCCTTAAGAGCGAGAGTGCTTCAATATTTCAAATCTTTTATGATAATGTAGAAACTTTCTTACTTTTATCTTCTTTAATGCAATAGGAATCTGTTATTAGTACATTGCACTAAACATATTAGTGACTTTTTTCTGATATCAATGTTTAGCGAATGTGTGTCACGGGTTATTGGGTTGTTTTCTTTAAATTTTTGTTGTATGTTTCTTGACAGGTTTGACTTATCAACGTGATAAGCACATTCATCGCTGGGTAGATGACACCCCTCTAAGCTATGCAGATTGGTATATCCCTGATAGGTAAGAAATAGAATTTCTCTTGTTGATAGTTAATCATGCTAAACCACCATGTTTGATTAATGATATTAGGGGACTGGCACAAAGCTTTTTTTCGAATCGGATACTCTACGTTACAATGTCAATTTCTGCTCGGCATTATTATGAAAATGAAATCAAAACATATTTGAGTTCGAACATTCTAGAATTCCTTATAAACTGCTGATGCATTTTTACTTCTGTCACACTCGCTGTAATGGATGGCCAACTATTTTTTCAGTTCTGTTTTTCATTGGTTTTGTGATATCAAACGCTTTACCTGCTTTCATGTAAGATGATTGCCATATTGATTATTACTTCCTTGTAGGAATAGCGACTGGGGTTTAAGACAACCGAATGGAGGAGACTTGGAAGAGTGCGCCCTCATCGACCTCTACAACCTTCACTCAATGAGCCAATGGCATGATGTCCCTTGTGCATCGAAGAGTGCTATGCAGATGGTTTGTGAAAAACCAGTTCAGACTGCTTCAGGTAATTCTCTACTCTTCCCCTCCTACTCCTACCACACCCCACCCCGCCTTTTTCAATGCATCCTTCTTCCATGTGAACAATACATTATCTTGATCACCTAAATGCGTAGGACTAAATGTTACATACCCTATCAAGCGAGATGAGCAGAAGGGAAGCAGCTCGGGTCAGATCCACTTTGGAGAGCCTATGGTGAACAGTGGACGAGCGTTGGATATTAAGATGACGTCATAACGTAAATGATATACAGTGCCATCTGGAGTCCGGATAAGTTATTCCTAAATATTGTAATTATCCTCTTTCTTGCTCTATTTCAGATGTTGCCATGGCGTCTAGAAGACGTATTGGACCTTACATTTCAACCGGTAAGACATTGAAAATTTAGCATTTTTAAATCTTACATTTTTGCATTTTACCAGCACCAGTCGTCCTACCATTCGTGGTCTTTGTATTTTTATGTAGCAAGGATAATTCCGTAGGGACATTATTTCATGGTAGTTTTAACAAATTTTATTTTCGCTACCGCAACTAGAGACTATCTTGTACCCTAAAATCATGCAAGAAAATCATTCCAATAAAATTAAAACGATAGCGTTTTTAAAAGTTTCCTCTTTTGACTTACATCAGCGGTAAGTTACCTTTAGGAGGGTCTGTCTTTTCATTTCCATTTTAAGAGTGTGAAACAAACTCAGATCTGATTGGCTCATCGTGCGTGAGACTCCACCTACTTCAACGGAACAGCCACACCCCCAATATCACGTCAACAATGGAATGTCCTCAGGGCTCCACCCTCTTGAGCAACATCGACCAATCAAAAGCCATCCAGCTGATATTCTATGCTGAGCACGTGTGGCCGGCCGCACGTGAAGTCACTTCTATCCTGCTGTCTAGGCTGCAGCCCTCGCTGTGTCAGGTTCTAAAGAGAAGTGGCACAAATACCTATGAGATGAAGTGGGTGGATTGTTCTGATGAAATGGATGCCTTAATCTGTTCAAGGTCACCTTTAGGTAAGCTACGTCCAAATTGATAAACAAGGAATCGGGGAGGGGGGCAAAACGATTTGAAATTTAATCATATCAGAAAAATTTTCCAGTCTTTGATTAATAACAGGCTACGGCTACGCTGTAATTTTGTAAATTTGATTTTGTTGTTGCACGTCCTTGTAGGCGTTGACCAACGTATGAAATAACAGTGTTTCAAATTTATTAGTATTATTATCATTATTATTCTCTGTTTTGTGTCATATGTAGAACCCCCTGATAGTTGTTCTAGTCAGCTGTTTCGTTGTGGATCGGGGGAGTGCATCCATAACGTATACGTGTGTGACAAACAGCATGATTGCAGTGACGGAAGCGATGAAGATGCCATCCTTTGTTCACCGGGTATGTCCGATTCTGTCGTTCTGACATAGATTTATTATGATACATATAAAAATTACGAGTGGTTTGCATTAGAGTTTCGCTGTCAAAACAGTGTGGGATATTTTAGCGTGACATCTGACTCTGTATGGGACAGCGAAACGTCATTTCACTGTCCATACGGTGTCAGATGTCTCATTTTGTTTCTTGGACGCGAAGTATAGACAGCGAGATAGGTAATTCAAACAATTACAACGTGTGATTAGAATATATGGCCGGAAATGATTCGATGACTGCTAAACCAAATGATGACTCGTTCAAAATAATCTGGGTTTCAAATTTTAGATCTAGGTAGCATTTCAACATAATCAATGAGTTGATCATAAACAGTTACATGATTAATCAAGTGTTTGATACGATTATCATGATATTGATAATGATGATACTAAAGTTTTTTCTGTCGCTATAATTTCTTCTAAATGACAATCACTTAATTTATTCATGTATTTATATACTCATCACTTTTGCATATACCTGTTATAATTTTTGTTTCACTAAGTCAATTGTATACTTAAAGATAATTTGAAATCATGATACAATTTCGACAAACCTTTCTTTTAATTAGAAACCCAAGTGGCAACGCCGTCTCCAGCCACTGATGATGAAGGAGAAGAGACAGTCGCATCTTCATGCAGAAGGAATTTCTTTCAGTGTGGGTCAGGAGAATGCATCCCAATTTCTTTCTTTTGTGATTTTATTAAACACTGTCAAGATGGATCAGACGAAGAAAAATGCAGTAAGTATTTAATTTGCTATTCATGTAAACATGTTTTGTATGAAACATGTATATGATCAAAACGTTAATGAAGTGAAAATTCTAAGTGAAGATTTTTGAAATCGGAAGAGATTTTTCTCAAGTGTTGACTTTCTAATGAAATTTGTAACATTACAGATTACCCGCTGTGTTCTGAGGATTCCTTCACATGTTCTAACGGACAATGTATACCTAACAGTCAGAGATGTGATCTTCTACCGCAGTGTAAGGACGGCTCAGACGAACAGGCGTGCGGTAAGTCATGAATTTCATAGTTATAGGTTTCGTTTTACTGTTCTGTCTTGATCGACTGCCATTAAGACATGTTAGACGATTGATTATACATTAGTCCTAAACAATGTCAATCCGAATGAAGGAGAACCAAAAAAAAATAGAAAAAAGAAAGAAAAAGGGAGAAGAGAGAAATATAGGAAAAGAAGGGAAGAGAACTTAAGGAACGTTTAAAATAAAATGATACAACTCCTCCTACACCCTCCCAAAATCTTTGGCCTTGTTTATTTACATTTCATCAACGTAGTAAGACCTATCAGCTTTCTCGTGACGCCAGACCTTCCTCAATTAATGAACCAACGCCATGCCACTCGATCCCTACAGAATAAGTTCCAAAGTAATGTAGATTTTTAATTTTTACTCATCACCATGCAGAATCTTCAGAAGTTGGCTTTCAATGCTATGATAGTACTTGGTTTCCTCTGCGCATCCTATGCGATGGAGTTAAAGATTGTCCGGGGAACAGCTGGGAAGATGAACCTAGCTACTGCCGTGAGTATTTGTTCTATCACTGTGGTCTGATACTTTCAACCGGTTACAAAGGGAATCTGTAAATCTATACAAATCTCTTAGCTAATAATCATCCAAGAAAAGGACAAGCCCGTTCTCTAATGTATTTTATGTTTGACATCAGTACTAATGTTCGATTTCAATAACAGCTTTCACGTAGCAAATGACCAATTGTAACTTTACAATTCATTTATGTCTTCAGTTATTCAGTACTGTGCCCATTAAAGTATTGTGTATTTCTGTTAAACTTCAACGTACCTAAACGTTTCCCCAAATTTATCGCTATTAAAGATAAAACAACAAACAAGTAGTTTTTGAATTAAATGTAAATTTCATATTGATGTATATTACTGTTCTGATTAACTGTTTGTCATACATAGGCTTCAACTTGTCAAGTTTCGAGTGCACAAGTGAGTTCCAGATCCAATGTCACAACGGCGCATGCGCAGATCGGAAGACCACGTGTCTCTACGACTTCGATGAATACGGTCTTCAGATTGGCTGTCGTGACGTCACTCATCTCAGACACTGCGGTACATACCATGAATAGTTACATTATACAGGAATAGTTACATTATGCAGGTCTTTTTCTTTAAATGTATATGTATATATTTGAACTAAAAGTGTAGGCCTGTTTAAGATGGTTTAATAGACAAATAGGCTACTAGAAACTTAAATGTAAAACAATAAATCACTGGTGTTGCTTTTATTCAAATGTAGAAATTAAGTGATATATAGAATTATAACATAATTATATAGGTCTTATTAAACTAGAAAAATTACCACAATCATTTGGGGTTCAATCTAAGGTACTGAAATAGTCAATGCATTGTCTAACAATATAGATTGTAATTGTAGATGAAGAATCAAAATAAATATGTACCTGTTAATGTAATGATAGTCTTGAAATTAGATACATCCATTTTATTCCACATTTTGTTGATATACAGAACATTTCCAGTGTAGTTCATCTACCTTCAAGTGTCCACAATCCTACTGTATTCCATTAAGACGCCGCTGTGATGGAGCACGTGACTGCCCCACAGGAGAGGACGAGATTGGCTGCAGTGAGTATGATGTCACAAACAAGCAAATTTGCCCTTAGGGTGTACATTGGAATGAACGTTACAATCATTATTTTTTTTTGTCTTTCAAGTAAAATAGCTGAGCGTTCCAACAAAATAAATGCTTGAGAGTAATAATTCTTACAGTTATAAATCTATGCAGTTAAAATAAGAATAGCTGTCCACTTTATGATACATAAGTAAATTTAACATAATTTTGCTGTAATTGTTTGGGTAACATAATTTTGCTGTAATTGTTTGGGTTTTTCAGATAACTACACCTGTTCCTCGGGGAGTTATCGTTGTCATGGTGAAAACTTTTGTTTGAACCAATCTCAAGTGTGTGATGGGATCAAGCAATGTCCAGATGGAGATGATGAATTCTTCTGCGGTAAGTTTTGTTAACTGGACCATCGTTTCACATCTGTTTACCTTTGAACCCCGATGAATGAAACAGGTCAAGTAAACCAGCCACCATTGATCAGTCAGACCCAACTCCGGAAATCCGAGCATAGGTATATACTCCGAAAACGGTGTATGAATATAGAGCCCTCATCGTTCAGTGTGAGGCAATGTGTACAAAAGGCATGGGGAAAATCTTGTAAAGTCAACCAGCCAAAGATATATAAATTTTTAAAAATAATGCTGCATGTCAATTATCTTCAGAATCCTTGAATGATTCGTCATATGAAATGACTTTCAAATGACAAACGTTTGAAATATATATATCCGCAGCATTATTTTTGAAAAATATATTATCAACAGCAGGTCGACATTGCACGATTTTCCCCATGTCTTTTGTACACACTGTCTCGCACTGAACAATGAGGGCTCTCTATTCATCTTGCTCCATACGCCGTTTTCGGAGTATATACCTGTGCTCGGTTTTCCGGAGTTGGGTCTGACTGTTGATTACAAATACATAGGAAGTACCCATAATTTATCTCGATGTTATTTATATACAAATATCAGCTTTGATTATAACGTGGGTGTATATATTATGATTTAAATCTAAAATACATTTCATGTATATCAAACGGAATAACATCAGTGAAAAATTGTATTAAATATTTTCAAAACCCTTCATCTATCATCCATCAGTGTTTTTTTTTCTTTTCATTGATATCATTATTTGCTGATTGGTGGCCAGTTGTTTTGTTTATAAATGACTCCGAAGTATTTTCAATATATATATAATGACAAAAAACAACTTTCTTTATTGCAGGTAAACCATGTCCTTCAGGCTGTCAGTGCACCGGTCTGGCATACTCTTGTTCAGAAAACACTGGTTGGACATTCGCATCGGCTAGAGCTATTCCAGTAAATACAAGGACTTTGTAAGCATCTCTGACTCAAGGTTGCATGAAAATCAACAAGCTTATCTCATAAAAAAAGTACTACTTAATGGAAAGACAGAGTAAATTGTTTTGCGAGCACTTTGAGAACAATCAAATTTTGTTGTTGTTACAGTTTCCGGCTGAATATTCGTTTGAATGATTATTGTACTTTACATCTGATGTATGCTATTCATAGTATTCAGTAATACTTGGAATATTCGAGGGACTTTGCAGGCCTGCCATGCATTTCGCTGTACCTATTATGTACACTGAAGCGTGATCATTCCCGGTGTTACCTATTTCTTGCTAAAACCCTCATTGATATTAGATAATAGTTATGATATAAGGCCAGAAATAGATATGGGAGGCTAATGATCTATAGTCCTATATGTCAACGCTTTCTGTTTTTAGATTGGGGGAGTTTAAATGCGGTATGAAAACAGTCATGAAATATTTACCTTTTGTACTTTTTATTGATTTTGATAAATTAATATTCTGCTTACGTATCTGTACAGGAATCTAAGCGGCGTGGCTTTGACAAATAGGAGAGAAAGAAGATCAGTCCAAGAAAACTTGACGCTGGAGGATGCTCTTCATATTGATTTCAGAGACTTCAAGCTACTAGCAGAATTGTAAGATTTGATCTTTGCAGTTACATATGTTATGACAATCAGACGTATTTTATTTACTGTATCATTCAACAACAGCTAATCAGCATTAAGTAAATTTTATCTGTGATCTTTGACATTGGGGAAACAAATGTGCATCCATGCAGATATTTCATGAAAAACACAATTGAGCACAATATTTGTGAATAATATACAGGATCATTAATTTGCATTTTTTTTTCTTCTTCTAACATTGTCTAATATTTGGCATACATTTCAATGTTTTACAAATACTATTTATATAAAGAGAAATTGAAAAAGTGAATCTTGTAACCGATGGTTTTAGAGGTAAATTTTTTGTTGTTGAAATGTCCAATTGAATCCCTTCCTCGTAAGTATGTGCATAGGGAGTAGGATCGTAGAGTCAACCCCATGCATTGTATCGTTAACATTTTATATTGCATCGTCAACCTCATATGTTACAATATAAACCTATTACAGTATCTCGCATCGTCAGCCATATAAATTGCATTGTCAACCTTATATGTTGCATCGTCAACCCTATATATTGCATCGTCAACCCTATATACTGCGTCGTCAACCCTATATGTTGCATCGTCAACCCTATATATTGCATCGTCAACCTCATATATTGCATCGTCCATCCTGTATATTGCATCGTCAACCTCATACACTGCATCGTCAACCCTATATACTGCGTCGTCAGCCCTATAATATGTTGCATCGTCAACCCCATATATTGCATCATCAACCTCATATATTGCATCGTCAACCTCATATATTGCATCGTCAACCATATATATTGCATCTTCAACCCTATATACTGTGTCGTCAACCCTATATATTGCATTTTCACCCTCATATATTGCATCGTCAACCATATATATTGCATCTTCAACCCTATATACTGTGTTGTCAACCCTATATATTGCATCGTCAACCTCATATATTGCATCGTCAACCCTATATATTGCATCTTCAACCCTATATTACATTGTCAACCTCATATGTTGCATCATCACCCTCATGTATTGCATCGTCAACCATATATACTGCGTTGTCAACCCTATATATTGCATTGTCATCCCTATTCATTGCATTGTCAACCCTATTTATTGCATCGTCAACCCTATTTATTGCATCGTCAACCCTATTTATTGCATCGTCAACCCTATTTATTGCATCGTCAACCCTATTTATTGCATCGTCAACCCTATTCATTGCATCGTCAACCCTATTTATTGCATCGTCAACCCTATTTATTGCATCGTCAACCCTATTCATTGCATCGTCAACCCTATTTATTGCATCGTCAACCCTATTTATTGCATCGTCAACCCTATTTATTGCATCGTCAACCCTATTTATTGCATCGTCAACCCTATTCATTGCATCGTCAACCCTATTTATTGCATCGTCAACCCTATTCATTGCATCGTCAACCCTATTTATTGCATCGTCAACCCTATATATTGCATCGTCAACCCTATTCATTGCATTGTCAACCCTATTTATTGCATCGTCAACCCGATATTTTGCATCATCGCCATCATTTTTATTACATCGTGAACCTGATATATCGCATTATCAACGCTATACACTGTATTGTATCGTAAACCCCCAACATTGTATTACAAACATCATTTAAGATTGTAAGCCACATAATCATTGTTCCCTTTTTTCTATTTCAGAGACGTTTCAAATAATGAAATAGAAGTCGTCAACCCGGGATCATTTTCTTCTCTGATAAATCTGTATAAGTTGTGAGTATGAGAAGTTTCAGAAGACAAAAAAGACAGTTAGTACATTGAATATCACACTGTTAAGCCAGTTAATTTCTTATTAATCTCGGCTGGTTTTCAGTGATAGGTAAACGGAACCAATTTTATGTGTAATGATTCGTGTAAAATGTTCACTGATATTTCAAGGGTTCGGAAATAACATGGATAACTTGCCATCCATGTATTTATTCAACGTCTAGCTCTCGCAGCCATTAAAGAAGACGCACCAGACATAACATTACAATACTCTTATATCAATTGCTGTTTGAGTTTTCGTTTTCTTACACATTTATCATGTCCCCTTATGACCTTTTTAAAAATTAAAAATAGTAATTTTTCTGAACCCGGATGTAAGGAGATCTCGTACCTCTAAGTGAATGACATAATATACAGTGTGTTCCTTACAAAAAGAAACCCAAATTTCTCCAGTAACATTTCGTCAAATAAACATAACTTTATTTATTGTAATACGTCATAAAGAAGGAAATTTTATCCCCCTTCATATGCAACCATTTTTATGATTATAGAGCCTGCGATTATTGTAGTATAACAATTTTAGAAAAGCAATGTAAATATTGATTTGCGCACGAGAGTGGGATCTATCGTCTACACAATGAATAATTATTCACTGAATCTCAGTCTGCATTCTCGAGCACACACTTGCTTGGACAGACAAGGCGGTTATTTGGAAAGACGGTGATAATTTTGGATCTATATTTCATTCAAGATTGCGTACATGTTGAAAAACGAATAAAGAAACAACATGGAATATCACCTTTCTTAAGTGTCTTTATCACTTGTTTTGTTTCTTTGCATTGCACTTAGTGGAATTACACTTACATTACTTCTGTTCGCAAACTACTTTTGACATCACTCACTTAAAAACCTTTCAAAGTAATTTACGTGTAACAATGTCATTAGATATTTGGTATCATATGAAAGATGATGAACTGAATTTTAACATGAATAATAAGAATTAATCCGGATATGATCACTTTTCTAGTAATTGATGGGAAAATTTGGGTTTCCTTTTTAAAGAAACACACTGTATAAATGGGATCGACTGTGCCACTGTATTTTGTCTTTCATGTGCTTGTATTTGTTTTTCTACAGGGTCCTGGCAAGGAATAGAATTAGGCATCTACACAATCGTACATTCGACGGACTTTCAAGACTTATTCACTTGTAAGTATATCTAACTCCTTACCAAACATTCATTATACCATTATTCTATTTCTACCATCACTTCTCCGAATATTACTACCAGTACTACTTGGTACCATGTGGGAGTCTCTGTGAAAAGGCTGTTGATATGCTGTTGATATCAACAGCCTTGTCACAGAGGCTCCCACATGGTGTTACCGAAAGCCTTCAATTGTGAATACTCAGTCACCATGGAAACCTACGGAGAACATCTAATTATAAACTAGTAAGTAACAGTTGGGTACTGAAAGCAGCTGAATGTCTCCATTCGCTTGGAAAGTTAACACATTTTGGATTTATTTCTTTTGATTAGCTGCAAATATTCGGCACCAAATGATTATTGCGTATAGAAATTATTTAATATAACTGATATTGTTTTGTCAGTATTTTTCTTTAAGATGTAACATACACGTATATTGGAATATTAGTCGTATACTGAATTTCAAATCACTATCATCATGATTGCTTGACCCACAGAGACCTGAGTGGCAATCCTCTGACCACAATTGAACCTGGGACTTTCTTTCATCTTGATACCATACCTATACTGTGAGTAAAATATACAAATATAATGTCAGTGATTTATACGCTGTTCCTCATAATCTTCAGTATGTACCATCATACTCCTCATTTACTATTCTACTATTTGACACAACAGAAATGGTACTGTGAATAATTGTCATCTTTTTACTTTGTACTTGATTTCACTGTAAATTATTTCGTGTTTCACTTTAGTATAATTTGTAATGATCTGAAATACATGTACACATTAAATTCAAATTTAAAGTTTCCTAGTGCAATATAATCTTTAGATTGTGCTTTCTTAGTTTGTACCTTTGCTGCGATAGATTCTTTTTTTCGAGATTTTTTCAAATGTATTTTTAAACAAACCCTTATTATCCCCCTTTACATGTATTCCTCCAAAGTGGCATACAACGCATTTTGTGTTGATTATCTTCTTCTTATAAAATTTCAGAAATCTCTCAGCTCTTGAAATTGGAACCCTACAACGTCGCACTTTTGAAGGTCTGACAAATGTACGACACATGTAAGTATACCTCTTTGTATAGGCATTCGGCTGTGTGAATACTGTACAGAGATTTAAAATATACTTTGTTTACCCAATTGTGTGAATCAATCATAATTTACTGAGTACTGGTTATGCTATCCTACAGTTGTTTATTTCTTACGCTATGAACGCATTGTAATCAAGGTTATTTGCTTTTATGTGAATCCTTGAACAGAACACTACAGAACAATCCTCTTCGTCGAATAGAAACTGGAGCTTTTCTTTTGCTCAATACGACGGAAACAATGTAAGTATATTCATCAAACTAATTCAGATCTATAGTGAGGATTAAAGGGAAATCCAAACTTTATAGCAAGTTGCTTTGAAAGAAAGAGGAAAAATCAGAGAAGAAGATTGGTGAAAGTTTGAAGGAAATCGGACAAGCAATAAGAAAGTTATGAATTTTTGAAAGCTGTAATCACTATGCATATGGGAATTTCAAATTGGCCGAATAGGTAATGTCACTGTGATGTAGCTGTGGACAACTCCTCCATCCGCTCTAACACACAAAATGACTAAAATGTCACTTTTTTTCAAAATGCATTACTCAGTAGGATCTTTTCGTTCATGAGGACCTATAACAATATGCCATCTAAAATATATTTTAAGTACTGCCCCGAGGGTAAAAGCGCCTCGAAGAAAACCGCAAATCAATGATATTTTTGTGTACGACAAATGGGAGAGTTGTCCACAAAAATGTCACAATTGACTCACCAAACTGCCAATTTGAGATTCGCATAGATGTAGTGATCTCATTTTTCAAACATCCATAACTTTCTTAGTCCTTGTCCGATTTCTTTCAAACTTTCACCATCCTGTTTTTCTTATTTTTCTGCTTTCACACAAATCATCTTATTATCAAGGTTGGATTGCCCTTTAAGGTCGTATTATTATTCTCCGAACTTTTTACCTTTGACCTGTTATTTAATGAACATTATAATACATGTATATGATTTATTTGTCAGTAAATGTTTTAGGATTAACACCGTATATATACTCCTAAAACATTTACTGACAAGAAAATCATATACATGTATTATAATGTTCATTAAATAACAGGTCAAGGGTGAAAAGTTCGCAAAATAATACTACGACCTTAATCCTCACTATAGATCTGAATAAGTCAGTATTCTTTAAGATGTAACGTACATGTATATTTAAAGGCGGGTGAGCTTATGTCTTCTGAAGTTTCTGTCAGTGTGCTTTGACCGTTTTCAGAGAGTCGAATATATTTTATTATGTATATATTTTTATAAAATTTCATATGGTCACATCATAGGCGTCACAAAACATGCAAGGAAATGAATTGTAAATTTTGAAACCTTAGTAATGTTTAAAATGGGAGCACTATACCGGCTTCATTTATAATTTATGATAACTCTTTTCCCCTTGTCGTGCGGAAAACTGATATAACTTCAGGTGCCATCACAATCATCAGATCATGAAACAGTTGGCATAGCATTATTTTAGTGATTCAGTATTAACCTATCATGTTCCGCCGTCAAATGAATGAAAGGTGTCATCAAGTTTACTCAGCCAGTAGCGAAATAGGATCTTATATATATATATATATATATATATATATATATATATCATATATATATTATTGAAACGGGGAATTACTAATAAATGGTATCATGGATGTTTTTGTGAATTCTTTTAATCTGGCAGTGACATCAGAGGTTGTGAGGTAGATGCTTTCCAGCGGGATGTCTTCCAAGGTCTAGGCGGATTAAGGACACTGTAAGTTCTCTTTATTTATTAATTGCACTTTAAAATCATAAATACATGGCGATGCGCCTTTCTGATACGACGACTTATATCTACAAATCAGTTGAATACAAATACCTGATATGGCTTGTCTTCATGATTATGACTACGATAGGGTAATATCACGATGTAATTGTCCGACTGGTAATTATTATAAATGGGTAATTGTCGGGATATTTAGTTGTCCGGAGGATGATACCCATCCACTTTTTTCTTTTGTGGATAATCTTACAGGGGATGATCGTAGACTAGCTGGAAAGTTTCATTAATCAAATCTTTGCCATTTTTTCTTCTCTGTCCTTTCAGATACACAGACGAGTACGTGTTCTGTTGTTTAGTATCATCCAGCACGCGATGTGAGGCTCCGGTCGATCAGTTCTCTAACTGCGAAGACTTGATGCGAAACAAATTCCTTCGAGTGGCCATCTGGTTACTCGGACTCAGCGCTCTGGTCGGAAATGCGTTCGTCATGTCATGGCGCTGGAGGACAAGGCATAAGGAACCCACGAAGAGAGTTCAGACGTTTCTCATTCTGAACCTCGCCTTCAGTGATCTTCTCATGGGGTTGTATATGATCATCATCGGTAGCGCTGATATGTATTATAGAGAGGTACATTCCCATATATCTTTTTTTTCCAAACGCTAGTTGCTCAACTCATATTCCATGATTATGGTGAATATCGATGGAAGCGAAATAGAAAGGAAAGTGATGACATAATCACGCTGAGATTCTTTTCAAAGGAATAATGGGCTATACAAGAACTGTTCTGTTATCATTATTCTAATCACCCTTTCTGAGTGGATCGAAAATTATTTAATTTTTTTATTTCATCGAATATGATCGAATAAATCTATCCATTACACTTTGTGAAAGTAGAGAACTTTGTGAAAGTAGAGAACTTTGTGAAAGTAGAGGGAAGTTTGGTCCACTAAGTCTTTCACATGGATATTTTGTCAAATCTGTGTCAGTTTCCTACCCGAAGCTTTACCGATCAGTTACCATTAGGTCATATTTGTC
Source organism: Heliocidaris tuberculata (assembly GCA_025618425.1). Taxonomy (NCBI): domain Eukaryota; kingdom Metazoa; phylum Echinodermata; class Echinoidea; order Camarodonta; family Echinometridae; genus Heliocidaris; species Heliocidaris tuberculata. The sequence goes on along the minus strand of CM046837.1, from coordinate 36,750,151 downwards.
TTTTGCAGGAGTACATGATTCACAAAGAGAAGTGGCAGTCGAGTCCTATGTGTCAGCTAGCTGGTTTCCTTTCCGTACTTAGCTCAGAAGCCTCCGTCTTCCTTGTCACCCTCATCTCCATGGATCGATTCCTAGGCGTCGTCTTCCCCTTCAGTCGTTTCCGATTCCACACCAAATCAGTGCGTATCAACGTCTTCATTGCCTGGTTACTCGCCTTCATCCTCAGCCTCTTACCCATCACACTCCGCTCGGCATTCGGAAATCGCTTCTACGGACGCTCCAGCGTGTGTCTGGCATTGCCGTTAACTGCTGATAGGCCTCCGGGCTGGGGATACTCGGTGGCGCTGTTCATTGGCTTCAACTTCATGTCGTTCTTCATCATCTTCTGTTGTTACACGGTGATGTTTGTAGCGATACGAAGGGCCTCACAGCAGTGTACGAGACAGAGAGAACGTACGGAGGAAATCAAAATGGCGACCAAGATGGCGGTGATTGTTGGGACAGATTTCTGCTGTTGGATGCCTATCATTATCATGGCCTTGCTCTCGTTAAGTGGTGCTGTAGATATACCTCAGGTAATAGCCGAATTGTGTTAAACGTAAAGTAGATTATGATAAGAGGAAGAAGGAAACATATGTATCAACCTATATCTCGAACTTTATATTATTGATTAAAGCTATTTCTTCCCTATTCATTTCTTGAAAAGGGGGTTCTGGTTGAATTTAATCATGCTGTGTTTATATCGTAAAGGGATACGTTTTGAGACTGAAATTAATAGACTATATGATTTCACCAATTGCTTTTCCCCAATCAATGGTTTGAAGCCTTCAAATCTGTAGGGAATAGCGTAGAGAGCTTTCTATCGACATTGATCGAAGGTTCCTACTTCTGTTATCCCACTCCTGACAGCAGTTGGTGTCATGATGCATCGAACGAACAAACAAATCGAAATATTCTGTATTTAACAGTATTTTATGAAAATTCTACATGTTGTCATTTCGCAGGAAATGTACGCGTGGGTGGCGGTGTTCATCCTACCAGTGAATTCAGCAGCTAACCCCTACCTCTACACCATCTCGACCCTGGAACGTACCCGGGAGAAGAGTAAGGGAGTACCCCCTACGCACAGCACGTGGAAGAGCGAGTGCACGCGAGAGCTGAGTGTGGGCGATCTAGAGATGGTTCGCTTTGTACGGCGGGACAGCGGGGCTCCTAAAGGTGCTCATCATAATATCTTGCAATGGCTGTCCCCCATAATATTCTCGCATTTGTGTTATTTACGATGGTTTTCGATGTTTTATACCAAGTCTTCAACCATTAATTATCCCCAAAATATGCATCCTTCAAAAAGTTCTGCATATTGTTACAGCATGTTTGCTTCCGGTTCCAGTTCGTGCTCCGGCGACAATTGCTACGCAGTCACTATCCCTACACTTACCGGATTCTTAACTTTTTCAACCCTGCACCAAACACCATACCTAACCTTAAACCTAAACTGAAACCTAACCTAAAACCCAATCGCCACACTACCCCTAATCCAATATCTTTGAAGGAATAAAGCCACGCGAGCAATTGTCGTTGGAGCAAATATCGGCCATGCTTCTAATTATAATTATGAGAAAGAAAGAAAGAAAATGCGGCTTGTACGTTTGTGATGTGTTGCTGGAAATACATTGAATCGTGATTAGTATTGTTGCAAGTGTACCAAGTTTATTTCTTATCCTTGGAAACATAACCGCAATACAGTCTAGAGTCTTGCTTAAAGCACTCCTTTATAATTTATAACCGCATTGCCTATATTAGTAGTTTCATTGTATGTGTCTCTATAGCTTCACCGTGTTATTAAATTTTGATATGATACACCCTCAATCGCTACCTTGTTGCTTTGCACAACAGATGACAGCTATGTATTTCCTTTCCATCTTGCCTGAGTTGTTAACAAGCGATACTGTCCAATCCCTATTCCTAACTTTCAATAATGCATTTGTACTGATCCAAAAGAGCGCCCCCTGTCTCGCCGGGCGTCAGCGATCCAAGGTTCAGGGATGTGTGTTAATTTGTGATTGGGCTAGACTAGCTGAAACATATACATGTGCATGAATGCTCATGATGTTAAAGAGGGATAGTGATATAAACAAAGTCTGTAAAAATAATCTCGACAAAATATTGCCGTCAAAAAAGGGGTGACTTTTTTAGCATGTTGTTTTTATTAGTGAACAAATTATTTAATTTTGGTAGTTCCTATCAACCTCTAAAAACTTCTGTTCGTTTACCTTTTCTTGACCCTTCCCATTTATTGTCAAGAATTTTTAGCAACATTATTGAATGTATACAGATTCCCTAAGGCCTATATGCTATTCAAGATTGCAAGTGCCATATAACCCTTATAAATTAGAATGTATTATAGTTATGGAACTCCAGTTTGTGGCATCATGCATAATGTTCGTTCTATGCCTCTATTTATTGGCAAATATGCCAGCATGTTAAAACAATGTAAATGCTGTAATAAAGTGAGTATTACTTTCACTTTTGAGGTCAGTTGTCAACTATTAATTGCCATAATAACACGGAAAATAAACATTACAAATGTTCCAAAACAAATATTTACAGACCGCCGTGGGTACAGCGGCTTAAGAATTCAACAGTGGCGTACTTGCATCAATATTTTCACATCATTAGAGCATGGAAATGTATCAACCTGCAAATAAAATGAAAGTATATAAATTTGCTATATGTTTAGGAGGACACGAAGAAAAAAAATTAAGACGTAATGTAATACGGAAATTCATTTGCACTGAATGCCTTTTGTTAAAGTATCTATCCTCCATGACCTAGTCCCTTGGACAGGACTTAAAGTCATTGATTTCTTGGAACATATACCTACTAACAATATGATGGCTTCTCTTAGCATTTCAATTCGACAATTGCAATATTTCGTTTCGATTAATATCATGGCAAAGGAGAAAATCGCGGTTGAATATTTTGACAAATTTATCTAGTCCTCCGATTTTCATCTTGGTCAGACTGTAGTATAGTTTGTTGTTACACCCAATGACCCGGACTACTATTTTAATCAATATTTTTTTCCTTACAGCAGCTGGAAGCGACCTCGCTAGTCCATTCGTCAGGTCGATCAACCTCGACTTGTCAGAGAACCGCGTCATGCCCGTGGTCAGCAGTCGATGTCGAACGTTCACCTTGGCGCATTATCTTTCCACACCGAGTCTTTATTTATCGGAGGTCGATGTGATGGTGATTGAGAGGGACGTCGGGCGTGCTCTCGAGTTTCTTCATCGGAATGGCTACGTACACGGCCGGGTATCGGAAGATTACATTCTGGTTGATAAGGTAATAACGTGGTGGTCATGATGATGGTGATAGTAGTAGTGGTAGCGGTGGAATGGATGATCATGATATGTGTTGATGATAATAACCTTGATGGTAGTGGTGATGATGATGATAGCCATGATAGTGTTGATGATAATGATGATGATGGGGATGATGAAGATGATGATGGGGATGATGAAGACGATAATGGTGATGTTGATGATTTTGTAGTGATGATAAGAAAAGGTCTATATCCCCAGTACAATTCCCTTTCTGCCACCCCGCTCCCCCGCCTCCCCCCCTCTCTCTCTCTCTCTCCCTCCCCCCCCCCCCTCTCTCTCTCTCTCTCTTCCTCCCCCTCCTCTCTCTCTCCCTCCCCCTCCCCTCCTCTCTCTCTCTCTCTCTCTCTCTCTTTCGCTATACCTGTTTCTTCCTATCCCCCACTCTCTTTTTCTCTAGCACCTCTATTCGTACCTTTATTATGCATAAGGGAGTAAGAAAACAGAACTATACCTTCTCCATTTAACACATGTACATGCTGCCATAGAAAAAATCATTAAGCAAAGCAAAGATCATACTAGATAAAAATGAAAACTGCTGAAGGGATATATAGAAAGAATGTGAACACGGTATCAAGTAGGAAGCAGAGATCATTTTATTACACTTTGATTACATTTTGATGACACTGGTGCATTTTTCGAAGTGAGAGATAATGAACATTTGTGAAACGCCCTTATATGGTAATACAAAAATATCTGGAATAAGTAAGAGAATCTCCATTCGATGCAGTACCAAAACCAAAACCAAAACCAAAAGTAAAGAAATCAAGCAAACAATAAGAACCTTTATCAGAATTGTTGAAAGAATTTCTTGTCGATGACGCATGAACTCTATTGACTGGGTTACAGGGTATTCACATTGATAATCAGTTTAATAGAGAGAGGGGGAGAGAGGGGAGCGAGAGAGAGAAAGAGAGCAGAGAGAAAGAGAGCAGAGATAAATAGCAGCTCACTTTTCTCTCATCGCGTCACCGTAAAATGTATTTATGTATCTTCTCCACGCACACCTCGAGGCAGACACGGTTTATCTTTCAATTCATTTTTTACCGTTTGTTATTAAAATCTGAGTTCAAAGTCCGTATCCTCACTCTACATCATGAATGCACTATGGCCTCGATATTTTTATATCAATAATAGGACTAGTCTTCGGTACGCGTTCAATGGAGGTGTTCGGCTTGTACAATAATTATCACATATTTCATTAACCCCTAGGCTCCCACAAAACTAACGTTCCATTGACTTTACATGTGAAATTATAAGATACTAGTATTGCATATGTTAAGGAGATTACCAATATGTAGAAATCATATTATTCGTGCACTTGATATGGTTCTTGTCCTTCAAATAAAAACGACATCTTGAACAAATATCTCAATAACCACTTTACAAAAAAACGTGTCCTAAAGTATGAGGATATAATGATAGCAGATCTCTGGAACAAGAACAGGAAGGAAGGAGCACTGAAATATCCATTTATTGATGACAGGTGATCCAATTAAAACACAGTGAATGCTTACAAAAGAAATTTAATGAAATGCATGCAGAACTCGATCGGTACTATGCTCTGTGAACAATTATGTCAAACATATGAGAGCTTTTGTCAATCTATATATACTTCTGATTATAATGATATGCGATATAGATATCAAGTCTTTCGACATGTTCTATGCAGGATTACAGAAAGGACTGTTCAAATGATATCTTAATTCTAAAAATAGCGGACCAATTTTGGATTATGTACTTATCATTGGATAAAAGGTACATCTTACATTGAAAACAATATGATACAAACACCGTCGACACCAACGTTACCAACAAACAAACGCCAAGTGAACATTAAAGAAGAGAATGATATTTTTAGTTCATCGATCACGTTGATACAAAGTGCTCTACTTAGATTAGCCAAACAATATTTAACAGCAGTTGTTACTGCGAAAACCTCCTATCACAAATAACGAAAAACAGGTAAATATTTCACTTCACCCAAGGTCAACTGGTCAACATCATCATTTTCTCCAACATTCAAGGTAAGGTTTGTGAAGAATTCATCAACGAATCTTTTGAGAGCACTTTCAGACCCATAATCTAATATGGTATCAGTCATGTGCCTTTGTATAATAAGTGACTATACACCAAGGACTTTGAACGATTACGGTATCACTAAAGAATTCGTCTGGGAATTACTGTACTCATGATATTAATCTTTGGTTTACATCATGTGGTTAAATTTATGCTACAAGTGAGATAATATGAATTCACACATGACAATTGCCGTCTGGACATTGATTACGAGAAAACAAACTTCATCATAATCAATATTTTTTAGATAATCAATGGAATCTTTACTGCGTATTTATGTTTGGCAAGTGCACGTCACAGTCTTTCAAAACTGACAAAATACTTTTGTCTCAAGCTTTCCAACATAAATTTACACAGTGGCGTATCTAGGGGGCCGGGGGGGGCACGTGTCCCGGACGGCACTCGGAGGGGGCGCAAAAAACGCAAAGGAGAGAAAGAAAAAAAGGGGGAAATGAAGAAAAATCATAATCCTTATGAATTATGCGCCCCCAAATCCGCAGGGTAAATGCACTAGAAATCTAGTTTTCGAGGGTTTGAAATGCGAAAATTTTCCAAAGCTCGGTCGCCCTCGCATAATTTTCTTTCCGGATCTCCTAATTTTCGCGCCCCCAGTATAGTTCTTAAATAGCTTAAAGGGTTAAAAAATTGAAAAATAAAGATGTAATTGTCGTTGCTTTTCTCGCCATCATGTAAGTTTCATCTGACTCCTGCTAAATATTGCGCCCCCAATATATGATAAAGTGTATAAAACAGCATTTGCAAAGGTTCAACATGTGAAAGAAATCTCAACTTCCGTTTGCCTTGCTAAATTTCTCGACTATTTGCCAAGAGTTTTCGTTAGATTTTCTCTCGATTGTAGAAGTGAGTGAATAGAAAACCGTTTATCAATGTTTAAAATTCGAGCTTCTCTACCGCTCAATTGCAGTGGTCAATTGCGAAATTTTCTGGGTAAAATGCACAGGAAATTGCGTTTTTTAGGGTTAAAATTTGAAAATGTTGCCGCTCGGTCGCTTTGCGACCTCGCTTGTGCAATAACGTAGATAAGTTAGGGCACTCGGGGGGGGGGGGGGGGGGGTAACCGATCATTGTTTGCCCCGGGCGCCATAATCCCTAGCTACGCCACTCATTGTACAGAAACTAAATTTTCATTACATTTATCCGATTTTGAATTGGAGTACATGCTGTCTATTGGCCTGTTCAATTTGCAGACATGAAAAGAAAAGTCGAATCCAAACACAACTGGAGACGACTAATAAGCCCTTAAAATTGAAATAAATTAGATTTACATTTATTTAAGGTTAAACAATCAATATACAATGAATGTAAATTATCTGTACATGTTCTGAATAGATTCATGAAGCCCGTTCATAAACATATGACTTGACTCTTTTATTTAAACTAGTTGTTTGTTTTTGTTGCGTATAACAATCGGTTATGAAAGTGGTTTACTCGATTAATTCGGGAATTTTTTTTTCTTTGTTTTGATTTATTTCTTTCTTTCGTTTCTTGTTTCTTGTCTATAGTAATTATGTAAGTCACATTATTGCCTGGATGATAAGACGAAAGCAGTATAGCCATAATAGAAATAATGAATTTCATATACGATCGCATTCTGGATAGTGTAAATACCAAATCATTTCAGTCATTCATGCAAAATGTTATCATAAATTTCAAGGGAAACAGACCCATAAGACAGAAATGTGCTTATTCTTGAAAATCAAACTTATTTTTATGTGTAAGTCTACAAGATTTCACACTAAAGAATAGGAGAGGGAAATACATTTTGGGGAAAGATATATAGGGCTTTTAAATTTGTAGACCAACCGATAATAATAAATGAAATAGTTAAGTGTAAGCACATATCCAATATGCTGGGTTGATTTCATGAAAAAACAACAACAATAAAACGAAATTGGCACTGTAATCTTGGATAATGAAATCTCGAAAGAAGGTTACTTCGCAGAAACTAGAACAACGTAAACTCATGTCACAAAATACTTTATAGCCTCAAATGAGTAAGTTTCATTTATACAATAGAAGCAAGAAACATCCGTTTACGAAAAACTCTATAACAAGTCTTTAAAGTAGCATTCAAGTTAAACTGGCAGAACCTTGAACAGCTCCATCTTACAGTGATTGCTAAATTAAGATTATAATTTGAAAATTAATTGCATTTATTTTTGAATTTGACAAACAGCTTGTTTGGATAATAGGTAAATTCTATATTTTAAACTATTATTTTTGACTTGGCATTGTGGAAAATAAATTGTGTGCAGGTACATTCTAAGCTTTTACAAACTAGAATGGGGCATGATGGGAAAATGAGAGGCACAGACACTTGTCAAATCCTGTTGAAAGATGCCGCTATTTAGGAGCTCCAGTTTACTGTCACTTTAAGTCCATTTACACAAACATCGCGTTGTTAAATGATGGAATATGCTAGGCAATTTGAGACTCTTGTCTTTAAACAGTTAAGGTAACTATGATTTTGAAGCTGTCAGTAGAGTAGCGTGAATTTAAACTTTAAAAAGAATAGGAAAGGTCAGCTAATAAATGCAACAATAACAGCAAAAATAACACAAACAAAGAACTATTAGAGATATAATGAGAATTCATTAGGAAATCTGAACTGAGGTCAAAAGAATTTGGGTTCAATGTATTTATGATGAACATGATACAGCAGATTTATTGTATGTGGTATAATGGTTGACACTTTCTTCGTTTTTCACCGGGATTCGCTTGCCCTTTCGATTAATGACGTAAGCAAAATTTCAAGACAATCGACCTTTATTAGAACATACGTAGGGTTGACTTTTTTTTAACTTAGCAGTCTAAATTTAGACAAATTACATTTGCCCATTGTCATCACAAATCTATTCATGATTCGCCAGAGCTTGAGAAGTGCAGCTACTGTGACAGTAGTCATAATCCACTTCCTTATCATGCTTATTGTCTTTTTCTTTTTATATAATTTGTATTCAATTTGACTGGAATAATACTGAAATGACTTATAGCCAGTTTTGAAAATGTCACAGTTCCTATGTTACCCCAGGCATTACCATATATGGAAGTGGGAATTCTTCTTTAAGAACATATTTCTACAATAAACATGATAAATGGGAAAGCACAAAGGGTAAACCATTTTTAAACTAAGCCAACAATAGGAATTTTGATTACTTTTGCAATTCTACTATGGGAAACAAGTGTGTGGGGGAAGGTCTAATGTGATGGGAATTCCCTGATAACGTCAACCCTTTCGTATTACTGATTTCCTTTTAATATTTCACTTGTTAACACTTGAAAAAATGTTGAAAAGTAGGTATCGAAATCCACGAAGTATGAATGTAGTCTTGGGGAACATATGAATTCTCCTTCGTAGAAACCAGAATAAACCTTCTAAATGTAATTGAATTCACTTAAATTTCACATCAAAAACCTGCCGTAAGGAAGCCACTGGGTAATTTTATAATGCATTCAGTTATTATAAGAGCAAACCTTACTTTCCTACACACATATAACACATTCGACATTCGTTATATTGATATTGAAATGAACTTTGGTTATTCATAACCTTGTAACTTGTGGTTATAGATACATACATCTACCACAATTGAATTCAGTTCATTTGATACTGATTTTGTTTTAACTTGGCAACTTCGTTAACTGCTAAGGTATACATGTTTTCCCGAATATTTATCGTAAAAGGGGTAATATAAGCTTGGTCATTTAGGAAAGCAGTTCGTTATCTATTTGTAAGGGAAACGCAGCATGAGGAATGACTGCGTTATTAATTTGAAGAAGGGGTTTTCCCCGGCTAGCTTTAAGCTGGGAACAACCAGGCATTTCGTTCATTGTTTAGGTGAAATCATAATTATTATTTTCATGCGAAAACATCGTATCAATAGAAGAGTGATTGATATGGCAAAATCACTGCAACTTCTCTCTATAAATGAAAATCTACATTGTAATATAGATTGATTTTATTCTTCAAGTATGATAGTTGGCAAAATCACTGCAACTTCTCTCTATAAATGAAAATCTACATTGTAATAGATTGATTTTATTCTTCAAGTATAATAGAACAAGAAATGTATAACGTACCAACTTAAAGGAAAAATATTTGGATGCATGAAATTGAAGTTCCATTTTTTCGTCCTGATAAATACATCCACAAGGTCGTAATTCATGATTACTTTGCAGTATGGCTTTTGTTATGATAGTAAAGTCCATCATACTTCCTTCTTCTCATTGTCCATAGCTACATGACATGCCATTGATATAGATTACATTTGAATGATATCGAAAAAAACATTCAGCAATTTTTAGAGTCGCAATTATGGTTATGCATAAAACTTCACTGGCGTACCCAGAAGTTAATAAACGGGGGAGGGGCCAGAATCTTCCTCGGACGAGGGGGTGGGAGTGAAGTCTTCTTGGGTTACCGCGTTTGTCTTAAACCAACTGCAACTTTCATAATTTTCTTTTTCCTTTCGCCTTTTATCGGACAGGATATACGTCAGCTACACCCATGGCAACGATCCGGGGGGGGGGGGAGGGGGGGAGGGGGGCGGGAAGGCCACCCCTGGAAGTTTTGAGCTGTATTTAAACACAGGTAAAGACTTGTCCCATTCCCCCAGCTGTGACAAGAAATCGCCGCACAAATATGGCTCAACTCAATCCTCGCCTCGCCATTGACCTTCCCCCAAATACGGTCATGGGCTACGTAAGGGGAATATTCCTCTTTGACAAGCAAGTATTTTAGTAAGAATGATTAAGTTAAAACTAGTCAAAGGAGAAGGGCAGCTCGTTATCTATTCTATTTACCACTGTTTACAAGATATTCATGGCAAGATGGTTCTTTTATGTGAAAAGAGGATTTTCCGATTTACTTTATACCCAAACCCTTCCTCGTTTTACATGTGGGTTTTACCCGGAGTTGCGAAAAGAATGGTCAATTGTGAAAAAAAGAAGATATTTTTAGATTATATATATTAACTTTACGTTTATTCAAATCATATTTTATTCGTAGACTTTCATCTTTCACTGACGCATATAAATTATATTTTTCACATCTTCAGAGAAAATGGATGTCTGCCATTCATTGTCTCTTCCTCATTCTAAACATTTTGTTTGACTTGAAATATATCTTGTTTTATCGCAAGGGGCATATGAGTGACTAACCTGCCTTTTGATCGGAGTTGTATGGAAAATTCGTACCTATATGCAAGATTCTTCCCAAAACAGAAAAGAAAAAAGCGATTTTATATCATTAAATCGATAATCCAAAACAAATTTACATGACACATGACTTGTGTGGAATGCAGTGATGTATTGGAAAATAAAGAATTATACGCAAGCAAAATTGATCTGAATATATTGCATCACACGCACATACCAAATATGCAACAATTTTTTTAAATGTTTGACATACTTATTCACATTATGAAATAAAGCTTACTGAAAGTCATCATTAGCATTTGCCTTAGTATTAGAAAAAAAAACGCACCATCACCAACGCTTTCATAATGATCTTAAAATAATGATATACTTTGCGATTATTACATACAAACTAGTACAAAGAATAAGAAAATATTCAATTTACAATTTTATACTTGTTTTGGTCAGCTCCAGGCTGACAATGGTACCAATCGGTAACAAGTCGTTTACACAAGACATGGTAGTCTCTCCTTCTTCACACATCAGCAATGCTCGTCTGTATTATTTTGTTACTTGGAAGATATTCTGATACTACTTTCCGAAGATGTTCCACACCTTTTCTTTTACCATAGACGAGTAGCTGCTCCCCATCACATGTCACCATCTTATCTGGTCTTAGGATGCTGAACCCTTCTCCTGCTATCAATCCATTCGCTAGCCGAGGAGCAGCGAACTCGATGACCTTCTCCGGTTTAGCTTGACCTGACTTCAGGTCACACAGTTCTTCAACGATACACTGTCCAGTGGAAGCACCACAGGTCAGGTTGAAGAGCGTGTTGGACACCAGGTCAGCGGACAGAATACTCATGCACTTTTCCTCTGATTCCTCAAGGAAGACATTCGTCTTGACCTTACCATCTTTGTCCAGGATGCACACCTGTTCTCCATACATGGCGGAGTGGACAACGATGCCCAAGGGTAGAGCATGGATCCCATGGATGGGTATCATCTCCTCAATCTCAATTGTCTTGATCCATTGACTCCCAGATGTATTGAAGACGTGGATGTTGCTCCCTCCGTACTGAGCGATCAAGATCTTACCGCTGCCATCCACCGCCACGCACATCACTTCGGCGCCGCTCAAGAACTTCTCTGGCAAACTCAGGTTCCGAAGGTGTGTCCAGGATTTGTCGTAGAGCGCTACCCGACCGCTTCTGCTCCCACACACGACCAGAGACCCGTCATGGGAAGCGCAGTTGAACAACGGGGTCTTCTCTTCGATGACCATCCTCGTTGTCTTGTTTTGGATGTTGATGACGTAGATGGAAGATGTCTTCACG
>CM046837.1:36608189-36733189 GCA_025618425.1 Heliocidaris tuberculata | reverse complement strand
ACCTGAGCAAGGCCGCCAGGGTAGAGGCAGATGATGACGATGATGAAGATGATGATGATGAGGAAGAGGAATGTCTACCACTTTTACAAAGAGATTATCAGCAGTTAAGAACTTTGATTCTTCGACTCAAATCAGCGATCTATCCGTGACGATGAATATGACATTTACATGGCAAATGAAAATAATAAAATATTGCCTTGATGTTAATGACTGAATATCTGAAGAAAGAGCAAAGCAAATCATTTTCAGCTTAGAAAATTGCCTGATCGATATTTTTTCTGATGGCTATGACGCACAATTGTGGTAACTGTTTAATAACGTAAAATGATGTTACAGATAAATGATTCCTTCTCAGTCAACAAAGTAGGTAAGGCCAGGGGCGGCGCTACAGGGGGGGGGGGGCAGGGGCGCGGCCGCCCCCCCCCCCATCATTTTTCAAGCGAGCAACAACAACAACAACAAAAAAGAGGAAGAAGGGGGGGAAAAGGAGAAAGAGAAGGGGAAATGGAGAAGAGAAGGCTAGGCCATGCAATTATGACATAACTGTTATAGTCATATTTGTTATTTCAAGACCCTCGACGTGCGACGTTGCTATACGCGTCATTTTGCCCCCCCCCCCTATTTAAATACCCTGGCGCCGCCCCTGGGTAAGGCGATCAGAATGAACCTTTGATTTGCTCATTTGAGAGGGATATCAGGTGACGAGAATGATTTACGCAAAGGAGACTTGATGTTTGCGTGCCTAAACAATGTGTTGCTATACATGAAACTAGGAACTCAGAAGTGTTATTTCCTCCAAGTCAGTGAACTTTCGCATGTCAACTTAACTTGAAAGAAGGAAACTAATCCTGCAGAAACAATATAAAACCATAATGTTGAGCTCAGTATGGACAGGATTTTCATCCGGTCAACTAATTTTTCAGGGTTTTGATGATTCATCTCTGTAAAATGATTCCATGTTCATCATCGTAATCAATGAATACATAAATGTGAAAACAAAATCTTTTCCTTATCACGGATCCAGTGTGATAGGAAAACAATTTTTTGCACAAGACTAGCCCAATATATTGGGTTTCTCCAAGGTATTTACGCACATTACCAATACATGTATTATTGCATTGTATTATGGAATTGTGAACATACAGGTACATTGACAAAAAAATATAATCTTACATGACATTTTGTATGATCCAAGCAAAGGGGGGTGGGGCTATCAGCTTGAAACAGATATCTGGGCTCCGTTTTATAAAGCGTTGCGATTGCTTGCAAATTAATTTGACACTGATATCAATCGCACCTCTGTATAGAAGAGATGGAAGACTGTAGATTTGCGGTTGATTGGTGGACTTGCGACAGATTCGGATCAATCGAAGCACTTTATAAGACGGGGCCTAGATATACTCAAATCTTAGATATGGTAGGTAACATATGGGACAAAATAGCTGTAGAAGACTTGCCCCATTACAAGATACCCTTATTCTTTTGTATTTGTGAAAAGTTTATTTTTTGATAAGGCATTGTATTACACTGTCTGATAAACATTTAAATTTCCTGTACACTCATGCATCTTATTATGAAAAGTAAAAGAGTGGGAGGGGGAAAGAAAGAGGTAAAGGTTATTTGATTGAGAGGAGACAATGAGCCATGTTTTCCCTCCTTATGAATACGTGAATATACCCCCACCCTCCTAATGACGCCCAGCTTGCACACAAAAAAATCGACAATTTTTAATTTTCTCATATGCGAAGTAAGTTAATGCAAGCTTTCATCAAGAAGAATGTCCTAATTTGGACATAACACTTACGAATATCCAAATAAGGAAATAACAACACCAGAATGGAAGGAAATCGCATCAAGTACTAGAAGGTATTAATTTATCCTTAGTGTATCTTGTCATTATGCCATTTTCCCCTTGCCAATATGTGTTTGATAATTTTACTGTTCTTGCTTTCTTCATTATTTTCTACGCGAAAACAAGAGAAGTTATTGTTTATGATTACAGTACTCATGCATGTAGATATATATTTCATAAAATTATATATTGAATATGTTCGTTGATTTCATTCATAACCAATACTTGTTGCTTGAAGATAAATCGAATGTGGTTATGAAGTTTAGAGGCTTGTTCCTTCATTGCACAGACTAAGCTCTAGTAGAACAAAAACAGTGGAATTGGGGGCATCGCTACACCCCTTTGAATAGGGGGACGGCTGTCGTCTGAATTTACCGAAAAATCAGCCCTAAAAATAAAGAGGGAAGAAGTCATAAATTTGGGTTATTTACCGATCAGGGAAGGGTGTCACCCCCTCCCCTCCGCCATGTCCGCGATACCCGCGATACCCGTGTGGAGTCGATAAAACTGCTTAATTTCTATGTAATTTTAGGTTCCTCTATATTTCAGTCTGCCAAGAGCATAATTTTCCAATTTTTGATACAATTCAATTTCCCCCTCTATTACAAAACGTGGAATATTATTACGGAAATCATAATTGCCGGTATAAATGCTTGGTTTCTATACTGCATTTGATTTTGTGCTGATTTCGAGTCACTGCAAACTTTTAAGTTTATGAATTTGCAATATCTTTGTTATGTACATTCCATTGTAACTGTATAAGTGCTCGACTCATATATTTTTCCTATCACCAAGGTGAATTGCATTTTGGATGTGTGTCATAATGAGCAGCATATTTCTGTACCACCAAATACATGTACATATAAGCCAATTCAATGTGTAGTACAATTAGCATCTTGATTTAAGGGCTGGTCACATTTGTCCGATAATGATGACGAGATTTTCAATTAAAGGTACACCCTACTATATGTTGTGTACGTGTGAATATACTGGTGTCTGTTAGTAGTAGGGCAGCTCTAGGGTATACCTTTAATGAAAAATCTTGTTATTGTTATCGTTATCGGACAAATGTGGACAGCCCTTTAACCACAGTTTTATCGAAAGTTTAAACTACCGGTAAATGTACACTCAGCAAAAATGAAAGTGGACACTATTTATAGTTAAGATTTTTCAATTAAATATTTTCTTTGAACTTATCTTTCATATATCAAAATAATCAATCCTCTTTAACATGATATGCAATTGGAATCACACCATTCACACAATCATGAGTGTGCATAATCATTTAATAATAAATGAATCTCTGAAAGAAAATTGCAAAAAGGGGGGCATCTGTCCATTCTAATGCTGATGAGCATTTCCATCTTGTAGTCAAATTTTAAAAAAACACACACACACACACAAAAACAACTATCACCCATCTTGGCCAAGTTTGTCAAAATCATGTAGTAGTCCCGAGACTAAGTTGACATTCAGAGCTCAGTCCTCATCGGTTCTCATTCTTTGTTTTCATTAAGTGAGCAAAAATGTCTTACTAATACACATGTTCATTATCATTTGAATGGCTACTTGCTCCATTTTGCAATTTTCTTAATCAGACCTTCTAAAGATTAAATGAATGTGGCCATCCAAGCGTGAAAGTTCAAAACTTGATCTTAATTGATGTTAGAGTATTTTTTTCCTAATTTGATATATATTTTATTGACGGTTTATATGAATATTTTGAACAATAAAAGAATGTCCACTTTCATTTTTGCCGAGTGTATTTGACTAAAGAATTTAAAATTTTCTTTCTTAAGATATTATTTTGTGAACAAAGTGCAATATATATTCAAATCAGTAGAGTTTTTGGTGCAACTAAAATGCAATTACACTGTATGTTTCTCTTCTCATCAATCAATATCCTTGCTTGGTACTGTTGTAATCAAACAATTGTGTTGCTGTTGTTGTGTTTATTTCATTGTTTTTGCCAACAATAGTGTACAGTATATATGTTTGTCTTATACTAATTTTATCTCTATGTGAAATAATGTGATTGGGGTACAAGTTGATTTTAAAAATTGAAATTAGAATTGAGGATTTATTGTCCATTCAGAAATTTGCTTTTCACTGGTACAAAATTTACAAATAAATGAATTTACAAATTACAAAGTATAATCAGATGAGGTTACAGTGTTTGCTAACCAAGCATTTACAACATAATGGAAAATAGAAAAATTAGTAAGACATCGGTAATCGGCCTTATGTACAACTACGTGACAACTAACATGTGCCAGAGTCAGGCAAAACAAGAGAGTGAGGAAATATAAGGTGTATAGAGGGGAGGATAGGTACAGCAGAGAAGAAAAGGAGGAAAAGGAAAAAGAAGGTACTACTGGAAAACATTCACATGATACATACTGAAGAGTAGTTGAACTCTTTACAGTAACATTAGGTCTCGGATCTGCTAGGAACAATCAATATCATGTCTTCATTATTGTATGCGATGATATCACTGACTTATATATCGTCATGAGATTGTGAGGATAGTACTTGTTCAATGTATATTAGAGGAAGAGAAGAAACTTATGTACCAGAGTTACAAGTTTAGACAAATACAGAATTTTCAACTTCAATCATATAGATTTATTAAAGGTTGAAAAAATTTGCTATTTGCAGAATCATAACTGATTTCCTCGTCTTAGACTCAAAGCTTCCAGTAGTGATATTTCAGATGAACTGTGGACAGAGCAAGGCTTATAATATTCATTTCATATTGAAATATGCTTAATGCAACCTTTCTTTTAAAGTTACACCACCTTTGTTTTCAAAGAAAAACTTTCCTGAATTGTGTATTTTATACTAAGTTAACATCATTGCTCATAAAAACAGAAAAATGTGCCAAAATGTAAAGGTATTTTTTATTTAACTAATACTTGTAATTAGTAAATAGCCCTGCTGCATAACCGATGGAACAAGTCCTGATCAAATCCCAATTTCTTTTGAAATATTAGCCAATCAGCGTCAAGGTTTGTGGTTCAGTCTGTTATAAGGATGTTGATGATTGTTGGAGAGCAGTCTGGTTTATGATCCTAAGATACATAGTAGAGCCTGTCTCTCTCATAAAAATACAAAAGTCATGGAAATAGTTTGAGTTATTTTTTGCATTGATAATGAACTAATAACATCAAATACAGGTATGCATATGATATGCAGTTGAATTATGTGATATAAATGATGTACATGTACTTTGGTTTATATGTCATAAAGGTAAACATGATGATTTGTTTAAATTGTTTTTGTCATTTATATTTTTTTCCATTTGATGTAGGATTTCTACAGGCAATTAATGTCATTGTGTAAAGTTTTTTCATACCCTAACGATATGTAACTTTTCAAAATTAGATGATGCAAGGTGTAACTGGGAACTTAAAAATCAATGTATTGTTCACCTAATCCTTTCAGCATGATATACAACTAAGCAAAGCAAAATAGAAGAAGAAATGGACTTAATTTGTAGCTGTCTCATTGAAAATTCCAAATATAATTAGTGAAAAAATTTCAGTAAACAGTCTTGTCACAGTGATTTTCAATACAAACTTTAGCAGTTTTTACAAGCTAATAGCCAATATATATTTTTTTTTTTTAATAATCCTATCAAACAGAGAGCATAGGCTATCTTTGTAAATTATACATGCATGTAGTCCCCTATCACAACTCAAAAAAGCTTGCATAGCTTCTTACCTCACAAGACAAACTAAAATAATATCAAGAATAGCAGAAAGAACTTAAGTTGTAGCAGTAACAACAAATGGGTATTTGAATAGAAAATTTAGTACATTCCTTGAAATATTATGAGAGAGGTGTGATCAAGGCTTAGCTCCCTTTTGACAATAAAAGTACTATCACGCTGTCAGCTGAAGAAGGGTGTTAATTTAATCAAAATTATTAAACATGAGCAATGTTTTGGCTATGAGCCAAATGAGAATTATGCATGCCAATTGTACATATTATTTTAAGAAATATATTATGCATGACTTTCGTAGCTGTAAGAAATAAATATATTGTATACATTTTTACTGATAATAATTATAATAACAATAAAGAAAGGTTTCCATAATTGTTGAAGAAAGCATTTCATTCAAAAGGCAACTTTTGTGTTAGTGTATTCATTGTGTCTTAAATCCTTGCTCTTTAAAGATGATACACTGTGTATTAAATTCATTCACTTTCAATAGGAAGCTAACTTGGCACATGCCCTTACTAGGATTGGGATGACGTGGCTTGATATGAAATGAATCCTTCAAAAAATATGACTGAGATAAATGAAAAAATTTAGGGAAAAAAATGGTGAACAACAATATCAACACATTGCATATTTACCCTGCTCCACAAAACAAAAACACTATAAACATGGAGGGAAAAAAAGACATCCTTCTTCTTTAAATTTATGGATTTCTTCTTGGAAGAGCAAATACAATGATTGCATTTGATTAAAGCTATTATATGATATTGGAGATTGATTACACCTGTCATGAGGTGAGATCTGGAATGATGGCAAGTTTCCAAATAAACTATCAATCTACATTCTTTATAGCAGTACAATCTATTTTTCAGCTCTGTCATTTCATTTTAAAAAATACAGTGAGAAAATAAAATTTTTGAATTTGTAATACAAAGTAACATATATTATAAAACAAGGTAGAATTAATGTGTTTAGAATGCTGTGTAGCTTCCTTCTTTCTAATGCTTACATCTACATGTATTAAAAGAAGTCTTTAAGCTAGATTCACACTGCCGATCAGATCAACTCGATTGTCCCGATCGCCCAAAATCCACGACCAAGCCCGACCAATTGCTTGATTGTGTACTTTGTAACTGACTTCTTCCTGTCCACTAACAGTCACTGACCCCTACACGACCATTCATGACTCCTACACAACTTCAACCCGAACAAATTGAGTTAATCTGATCGGCAGTGCTAACGTGGCTTTAGGCAGATTAACTAAAAAATTCTAAATGACATTAATACGAACACAACGCTGGCACAACAATTTAAGAGCACAGACTACATGTTTTCTTAGAGCCTGAAGGGTGTTGACTCATTTCATATTAGCACAGTTTACTAACACCTTTCTGACTCTCAACATGTGATATAAGATGATACTTCAACAAAAAATCATTGCGAATTGACCCAAGCCTAAATCAGCAAAGGAATAGCCATTGCTCATGAAAGTACAGTCTATAAACATGGTTGGTTAATTCAGACCTTGACTGGAAGTTTGCAGGTGCAAGCAAACGTGTATAACTCTTGGCTGGACGGATGACCGGCTGGACGGACGACAAGCTGAACAGTAACTGGCTGGACTGATGATGGGCCTGTAGAGTGACTTGAAGCTTAAGTACAAAGGGGTGGATGTCATGAATCCTCCTTCCTCTCAAACTTGAATCTCATCGTTGAACACTTGAAACCATCAACAGGACTTGATGCCTAGAAAAATGAGGAATCCGATCAAAATGCAATAAAAAGATAAATAGTAACAGAAAGAGTTCTCTGCATCTCTTACCACTTTCAAGGTCAATCTATGTTTGATTACAAGGATAAGAAGATATTTGGGTAACAGTAAGGAATATTTGTCAAATACAAATTATTATTCTTCTAAATCATTGGCACAACTCCCATCAAATTATTCAATTAAAATCTATGGCCGAATTCCCGAAAGAGGTTTATCTAATCCATGGTTTAAACCTCCATAAGCGTAGTAGGCGCATGTCCTCATGTCCAATGGGCGTACAATAATGCGCTTATTTACGCTCATTTTAGTCCACGGCGGAGGTTCAAACCATGGTTTAGACCATGGTTTAGATCATGGGTTAAGCAAACCTCTTTCGTGAATTCTATTACTCTGAGAGTGAAGGAATGATACTGATCAATAGGATATTAAAGAGAACTATTGCATATTGTGTGTGTATGAATTATGTGTAGTACATCTTTCTTTCTTTTAGACTTCAAAACAAATTTTCTAGTGTTCATTAGGGAGTTGACATTTTGGCCAGGGAATGTGCATTATTCTGCTTAGAGAGGCAAAAACTTGAAAGCAGTTTAGAATTATTAGAATCTTGCCATTTACATGTACCAACTAAAATGAGAGAAATCTGATAAGCTTTGGGGGATTTCCTAAACTAGAAGTAGGTTTTAAGTTTGTTTACCTGACAACCAGCATGCTGAGCCATTGCTGTAACCTTCTTAACAAACTCCTGACACTGCTCCATATTGAGTTCTAGCATGTATCTAGCTGTCTCACATATGATTGTGGCCTGGTCTGCAAACACAGCGGAGGTCTCAGGGGTTAGATGATGGACCATGCTGAAAGGTAAAAAAGGGTATCACATCATATCAAAATAAGTATATGAACATGAAATTGTATCTAAAATAAAAAATCTTGACAGATGGTAAATCATTCTAACTGAACAAATATGACAATCAGATTTAATTTATAACTATCAGACTCAATATCTCCAATATAAAATAAAATCAAGCTTAAATCATCATTACCACACTCGATAGCTCGAATAAGACAAATCAGACTGAATTTATATCTGATAATTTAACATGTATACAAATCATAATTCAATATACTAGTAATTCTTTTTAACTGCAGCATCAATCCTATTTTTGAAGATTTTGAGTCAAATCCGAAGTTGGATTTACCACCCACGACAAGGAAAAGCTTGATATCCTTCACTGATATTGCTTCTCTGATCTATGTACATGTACATATATACTGATGACCTAATACCTGTTTGAGAAGTAGACTACATCAAAAGCCTTCTTGTACTTGCTCTTCTTCTGAAGGTCTGGTGCTGAACCTATCGGTAGATAGTGAATCTCAACATTCTCCAGGGACATCAGGTCAGCTAAACAAATGAAAAAATATTATAAATGTTCTTCATGTTGATAACAATAATCCATAATTTTGCATTTTTAAAAATTCTGCTAGCAGGATAAATCTTTGAAGTACTCATGATGCTTTTACAGATAAATCTATACGCAGGCCCATCAAGAGAAGTGTGTAGACAAGGTGTCTACATGTGTAGGAGATACAACGTCTCAGTGGTAGAGCAATTACTCCTGCTACAGCTTATATCAGTTAGCATTTGTCATGGCAATGGGAATTCTGATAGTACTAGATTTTGAAGTCAGAACCCAAAGGTTACATGCAGATGTTGTCAAACATATGTATTAATTTTTACAGATGTATTTTAGTTGTTTTTTTTATTACAATGATTTATTCACTACTTCAAACAGATGACTAAAATTAAATCAGACTAACCAGTTTCAGCCTTTGTTTCAATTTTCTCTTCTTCACCTGTCTCCTCTTTCCCATTCTCCTCTTCCTCCTCCTCTTCATCTTCTTCAGTGATTTCTACCAGTTTACTTTCTTCTTTCTTCTTCTCCTGTGCTGGCTTGGGATCCGGCATCACATATTTCTCCCTATGTGTGAGTTCATGCAGGAGTGACAGTATGTTGTACACAGATACCTCCTGACAAGTCTACACAAAGAAACAAAATACAATTTTAAAAAAGGTGGTGGTGAGAATACTAACATGCTACTACATGTAGGTATTCTAGTCAAGTGACTATTTATAAACATTCATATCATCAAGGCTCTAAGCTACCCGAGATGGTTGCCTGACAGAAAATTGGTGGAGAGGGCATGTAAAAAGTTTTAAAATAATAATTTTCGTACAGAAAAAAAATTGGTAAGCGTAATAATAATCATAATAACAATAATGGTCATTAATGATGTGCTATAAACTAAGACATACCATAGCACTAACAAAATGTATTGTATAGCATAAAATAAATAAAATACTAGCTCCAAAAAAAACGGGTAAGACTTCAGTTGTTTTAAATATGTGGATAGATTTACTATTGTTCAAAGTGAGCATGGGATATTGTTACAAGTTCTAGAATTCCAGTACAAGGCAGAAGAAACCATATCTCCTAATGTTATAGATGGCCCAGAGGAAACTACATGTATGTGCAATTCATTTCGTCGTCGTTTTTACGAACTGACGAATCTTTGCGTGGTGCGCAGAAATGTGAATTGGTGGGAAACGAATCTATAGATTTGGGTGTTCTTAGATAACAGAATTTGCTTTCGTTGCATAATTTCATGTATCGATATATACATCAAAAGAAAGCTTATGACTTTAATTTTAAAATGGTGTATATTATTATCTACATTAATACGGAATAAGGAAACACTGCCCATTCAAACACGATTTGACGGTTCTTATACTCATTTTCTCCAAAGCGCGTATTTGCGCATGTGCGCGGATTCGTCAGTTCGTAAAAACGACTATGATTTGAAACATATTCTTTAAAAAGGGATCACAATGTTACATAGTTATTTGACTCAACATTTTCCTTATAATTATATGTCAAATTTTTTTTTTTTTAATAAGGGAAAAATTCTCTCAAATATTGTTTTCTTTCTTATTCAAAAGTGACATTTCTAAAACACACAATTCTGAGAATAAAATTTATGCAAGAGATCCTTTATTATTATTGTTATTATTAATTATCATTATTATTATTATTATTATTATTATTATTATTATTATTATTATCATTATTATCATTATAAAGCGATCTTTCATGACATATCCCATTTTAAATCTAAACGAAAACAAGTAAATTGATCGAACAAATCATCACTAAGCAATAAGGGCAACCCTCTTGTTCATATTAAAGTAAAAAATGGAAAGCATGTAATATGAGAAAACTACCAGAATAAGTGGTTAAAACTGATAAGTTTGGGCCACACATGAGAGAACCTTGACCATGTTAATATAGGTAGCGCCTTACCTTAGTGTACAAACCATTTGATTTCTTGAAGAAGCTTTCCTCTTCACATTCTACTCCATAGCTGAGGTATGGACTACATACGATATCACCCCAGTATCCCCTCTCTGCTCTACGTTCACCACCCTAGTTATAAATATGACAATAAAATATCATTTCACAACTACAAGCTTTAGAATTTAGAGAATGGCAAAGCTCCTTTTGCATAGGCACAAGTAAGCAGTTTTTCCATTGTCATAAATACATATGGAGTTTAGAATTTTGAGGTTCTCTATATGGTACAAGATGGACTAAATACTATGTCACAAAGTTTCCTCTCTCAGCTCTACGTTCACCATCATACTTACAAAAATCAAAATAAAACACAATCATCAATGTAAGCATGAATATTATCATTACACACCTACAAGATTTCAAATACAATAAACCAATGTAAGAATTGCAAAGTTCCTCCTGATGAACAGGGAAAAGTCTGCAGCTCTTCAACTGTCATAAAATATATCTGGAGCTTAGAATTCAGACTACATTTTTCAAGATACACTATCATTCATTATCATATCATATCATACACCTGGGTCTACTTTCATTCATTAGTATGTTTTCCTGAATCTTGCAGTCACACTGGAATAACTACAGAAATTAATATAACATTGATTATATTCCAGGAAGTGTTTGCCAGTATGACTGCATCTAGCTGACAAAGGATAATGAAAATAGATTGAGAAGAATATTATCAAAATATCATATAAATTTAGACTCCAGAAAATATCATATGTCCATTATCAATGTATAATCAAGCTACGGTTCGGACACTCAATACCTACCTTCCTGATTATAAGACCTGAGACTAAAGTCCTATTCTGAATGTTGTAATCTGCCTCACGAAGTCCAAATGCTATCCCTGTCTCTCTCCAATAGGCATACTCCTTGTTGTTCATCACTCCTTTACCTCGGTCTCCAAGCTTCATGCTGTAGTCCCAGTCATATGCTCCTGTGCGGGAGTCATAGCGCACTTCTAGATGCTTGCGTAATCTGTTGTCCCTAAAGAATTGGAAAATTGAATTAAAATACAAATGAAAATATGTACAAAATTTTTAAGGACTTAGTTACAGAAATAGAACAAACATTTTTTTTCCAATATTGATACTTCTTATCAAAACATTCATTCTTAATTTCCTTTGCATTCCACAACAAAAAATTGAAAATAGCTCAAGGCAAAATTTGGAATATGTTGTGGTTTAATACATTTACACAAAAGTTTTAATAAAAAGAGAAGAATCTAAAGTTCATTAACACTTGTTTAAATGATGGAAGCTAGAAATCATTCATTAAAACAATATAGGAATGGTTGGCAGCTATGCCTTTGTATAATTCTCCTTTTTTTCATATTCATACATTCATCATCCTGGAGATAAGAACTCACTTTGCTTACCAAAACTCTGCAATATCAAAGCTTACCAAAACTTTGCAATATCAGCAGTCCTGAGATCTGGATTTCTTAAGAATTTCAAGATGGCTTCCATCTGGTCCCTCTCTTTAAACTTGAGAGCTGAGAGATGAACTGATGGCATTCTTTGAGAGAGATAGTCAGTATCTGTCACCATCCTGGACATTCACAAGAAGTCAAAAATAACTTACATGTAATGAAAGTTGACATGCCTTGCCAGGGGAGCATTTCATCCAGCATTTTGTCAGTGATTTTTATCGACAACTGTTATAAGCTACTGAAATCCTTGCATCTGATTGGCTGAGAGCAAATTTGTCAGTAAAAATCACTGACAAGACACTTGATGAAACACTCCCCAGGGCCCCGTTGCATAAAACTTACCATTAACGGTAACTTTGCCATCAATGGTAACTCCTATAGAAACCTTGATTTTGATTGACTGTTGAGTGATGTTACCATGCTAGTTACCATTGATAGCAGAGTTACCATTAATCCATTCAGGACAGGGATTATTTAAGGGCTAAATTGATCACATTTTGTTCTTCAAATTGGCAACAATAATATTTTCCTTTTAGTGCTACGTGGTTCTAATATGGTGTAATGTCTTTGAAAACAATATACATGGTTAGAAATTTGTTGAATAGTTGAAAGAAGTTGCCAATTTTGATGAAAAACAATGATTTTAAACCTCTCAATGTGTTGCCAATTTAAGAATCTCAAAGCTTATTCTTGTTTTTAAAATTCCTGGCATCAAATGCAATATGGTCATGCAATAAAAATGGACATAGTGTGTGCAGAAAATTTTGCTCTTTCTACTCATGCATCTGGTATATTTTTTAGAGCTCTGGATCAAAAGTTATTGAGCCAAACCACAAAATGTGGTCAATTGTCTTGAAAGGGTTAATGGTAATTTTTATGCAATGGGGGCCCAGGTTTCACAAAACATCATTAACTATTGACTACTGAATTATCTTATTCCCATTGGCTTAATACAGGAACCACCCGATTGATACATGTATGTAGCTACGATCAACAAGTGATTTTGTGTTGTATAATAAGTTTGGGACTTGATTATGATACACATTTCATATTTTGTAGGGTGTAAAAAACAGCAACAAAGACATTCATATTCTTTTAAACAAAGGTAAATCTTTAAACAAAGGTAAATCTTTGGAGATTGCACACCGAGTAGTGCTCCACTACAGCTTTGGAACATGCTTCCAGTTGTCACGACAAAAGAAAAATCCATTGCTGTGTTCAAAGCTTTAGTAAAACCTAGTTTTTGGCAAAAGCCCTTTACATACACTGTTTGTGTACCCATAATGAACAAACATTTGGTGATTTTTTTGGTTTTTTTTGTTTAAGGGTGTAGAGTATATATTCACAGGGAAGCTGACTATATTCAGTTTATCTCATTATTGCCATATATGTTTCCATTTACCTTAGAAGCTCATTGCTCCTTGACACAATGTAATCAAAGACTTGTTGTCTGATGAGAGTGTTGCCAAAGATCTCCAGGAAGAACTCGGTCTTCTCCTGTAGTCCCATATCCTTGGGCGGCTCCAGGACCAGATGGAGTAAAAGAAGCTGACGAACATAGAGCTCCAGGTTACCTTCAATGATGTAGAACTGTTGAGAGATAGGTCAATGAGTCTTTAGAAAAAACTTTTACGGACATAACTATAACATATAAAACCTTTCTGTCTTGAATCAATCACCTAACTCACTCAATGTTGATTCTTTACTAATTTCACAGAAGTCACTTTATGTTAAGTCTGTTATTTACTTTCCATTCATTTGAAGTTGCACCTTGTGGGCTCTTTGTAATCTTTCTCCTCCCCCCTCCTCCCACTTCCCCCTCAGTGTCTTTTTCTACATGATGTTTCTGTTCCTCCAGGTCTTTCTTGTGTCGGTCTCTCGTTATGATATTAGTCTTTTTATCTTTGGTATGTTTCTGTTTTCTTGTGTCTCCGTTTTTGTACTTTCTCAATATTCAACCATTACAAGTCAAACTGCACTTACTTTCAGTTTTCTCTTTCTGTGCCTCCATGCTCTAGCTACCGTTGTAAGGAGATGTCTTATGTCACCACTCCCAATGAGAAGGATTTGAATAGCATTATTAGCTGTATCATCTAGGTTTACATCTCTGATTCTTGTTAATATATCTGTCATGAAAAATACAATTCATAAATATTACATTGCTGCCACATGAATATTAAATGGAACTTCCAACAGAGCATGAAGAAAATAAAGAAATATCCACAGTGTAATAAATACATAAGTTCTTTTGCCTTTAATTACATGGGCCGCAAGGGGGGGGGGGGCTGCAGCCCCCCACACTTTTTTGAGTAGACACGTTTCATAAAACCTCGGAAAAAAGGTTCAAAAATTTTCATTACTGAGTGACATCAAATCAACCGCCCCACTTTCAAAAACTCTCCACGGCCAATGGATTGTATGCATTTTTTTTTTTTTGCTCTGACACGGCCGTCATTTCATTTGAATATTGCATTATTCTTGCTCTAATTTTGATGAATTTCTTTTGCAAACTTACTCTTTAGAATATCAGGAATAATATAAAAATCAAGCATTAGAGGAATACTAAAGGAATTCTTGTTCATTTTCAGATCAAATCTCGAGCGCGCAGACATGAATAGGGCTCCCCATCAGACACACTCATGGGACCATCACTGTATGGGGTAGTGTCAATTTTGGCCTGTCACGACCTCCAAGTTGAAGAGGTAAAAACACCAATATAATCGGCAAAATTTTGAGAAAATACTTCCTTCTACATTTTAGAATGATAGAATATCTAATTTCATGCCAGATGCTTCAATAGGATCTTTATCATCTTGATCAAGTGGAATTTTCAGGCTGTTTTTGGTCGGTGATCTTTCTCCTCTCCTGCACACATATGGGCAAGATATCACACACTTGCCTATGGGAGGCAATTGCTCACGGTATGAAGGTACAGAGTGCGAGGTTATCTCAAATAACCTTACATAAGTGTGAGTGGACTCATCCAAGACAAGACAAGACGAGACATTGATATTTTTGACATTGTTGGCATTGTTTTTTTTAAAGGGTACCAATCACCAAAATTAATTTTGCTTTGTATGTTAGACTTAGATGTTTCATGTCGTTACTATATTCAAAATATGGGCTTCAAATATTAATTCCATAAAGAGATATTGCAATTTTAATTACACTCTCTATAAGCATAAACGTGACTCGTGAGTAGACTACTCGACGACACCCGTATGCGCTCGCCAAGATAAAGGCTCGCGCGGAATCAAACTTGAGTTCGGTTCCACGCGAGCATTTTCATGTTATCCTCCATTAATTTCCTTCATACTCATTAACTGTTGACCTATGGAATACCAGACAAAGTTCTTTGAGGTTGATTTTATACTTTCTAGCTGTACACAAATTATTTTTTTCAGGTGATTGGTACATTTTAATGTTGTTGAATTAAATAATAAAAATGACACAGCCACCGTTTCTCTTGAATATTGCATTTGCTTGATGTTGCTCTAATTTTGATGAATTTCTTTTGCAATCTTACTCTTTAGAATATCAGGAATAATATAAAGTCGAGCATTAGAGGAATATTAAAGACATTCTTGTTCATTTTCAGGTCAAATCTTGAGCGCGCAGACAAGAATAGGGCTCCCCATCATACATAAACAAAACACAGAATATAATGCGTGGGACTCAAGTAGATCTATAAATTTGTCCAACAATCTCACCCTTGTCCTGGAGGTCTAAAGCAGCACTGAAGCCCCAAAATGTGGCAGCACCCAAAGCATCAACCATTTCTAATGATTAATAACCATCACATGTAAAAATATTTGGATTATGATTATAAAATAACTGTTTTTATCTCAGTATTTTTAGCCTAACAACGGAAAACAATTTTGTACGCTGAATCAAGCCGCACATTTTTTATCTAGAGCGAGGACGTATGGTGTACTTGAGTCGAAGATCTCAACGGGAAAATCGTATCTGCTAGTGCTAATCGTCGACTTTTTGGTACCATAATACATTTAAGTCTCTTTGAAAATGCTTCACCACTTACTTCGCTTATTAATTTTCTAAACAGAAGTCTACCTCCGGAGCTCTTAGAGCAAGAGAAAAAAGTTTATGGAAAAAAAACAACAGAATGACAGATAGATAAAAATCAGATTCAAAGAACTGAAATGGTTACATCCCACTCTAGATTTCTTTTCGAAATGGGTCCGTACACATTAAAGTGTGGTTGACATCAATAAAAAAAAGAGCTTTTTCTTAAAATGTGAATAAAAACGCTATAAGCAAAGCATTTTTGTCCATCAGTATGAATATTGTGTGCATAATACCTTGAGATTTTCAAATCTCAAAAATTTTCTCATCTGGGGAAGGGAAGCTTGGGGAGTTGGAAATCATCCCAATATTTTCACCCCTTTCGAGACAATTGACCACATTTTGTGGTTTGACTCAATAACTTTTGATTAAGAGCTCTAAAAAATATACCAGATGCATGAGTAGAAAGAGCAAAAATTTCCACACACATTGTTTCCATTTTTGTTTAATACATGACCATATTGCGTTTGATGCCAGGAATTGTAAAAAGGAGAATAAGCTTCAAAATCCTTGAATTGGCAACACATTGAGAGGTTCAAAATTACTGTTTTTTATCAAAATTGGCAATTTTTTTCAACTTTCGACTAAGTTTCTATCGATGTATATTGTTTTCAAAGACATAACATTTTATTAGAAACATGTAGCACTAAAAGCAAAATATTGGTGTTGCCAATTTGAAGAACAAAATGTGATCAATTTACCCCTTAAATAATTCCTGTCATGAAAGGGTTAAGGGAGGAAGGGAGAATCCCTCACCAACAAGCACCCCTGGGTGTATGCAGTGTCTTATCAATCATTTTTTAAAAGAATGAAAAAGTCTCCATTCCCTCTGTACTTGTCCTCCTTAGCCAACGAATGCAGTGGCGCAAATCCATTTTGAAATTGGGGGGGGGGGGGGGTCACCACATGATTTAACTTTTGTACCTGTCCGAAATGTCTGAAAAAATTTTCTGACAACCCAAACGAAAAAAAAAAAAAGGTTATCACATTTTGGGGGTCTTCTTTTCCTCCAAAATTCTGACAAGCAAGCAAGCAAGCAAGCAAAAAAAAAAAAAAAAAAAAAGGGTCATTCAAAAAGGTGGGGGGGGGGGGGGACATTTGCCTATCTCCAAAATGGTGGGGGGATTTGCGCCCATGAACGAATGTGACTACTATTTGACTGTATAGTCTGATTATGGGCTTGTGCTGTTTCCAACCTGCCCCTCCTCCTTCATAGTTGCTATTCAGACTGAGTAGGGCCCATGAGTCATAATTACCGCTGTTCATAAGGACCGCTATCCATAATGCATGAATAAATGAATGAGCGGTCCTTTATAAATAGCGGTCCTTATGAATAGCGAGCAGACCTCACTTTAGACACTTCCCACTAAAACTTTGACAGATTTCACATGGAATACTGGAAACTTTAATGAATTAACCCACTTGTTGTAAAGCAGGCTCAAAACTACATGTAACTGGTGCATGTACCCCTTGTACATCTAAATTATGCATTGATAAAGCTTATTCTATTTTTTAGGTTATACATTGTAATAACATAAGAACAAACATACAGAAGACACATTTAGCCACTTAAAAATCTGTCAGGTCTATATATATATAATTTTTTTTAATTTTCTTCTATCCCAATATTTCTACAATTATCAAATTCAAAATGAGCAACTTTCTAAAAGTTTAATTTATCTCAATAATCATATCTGATACAAAACAATTTTAGAAATTTCTCTCATATTTTCCCAGTCTTTTATTGAAAGAATACATTGCAAAAAACATTGTTGTACATTTATTTAATATCTTTTATAACATATATGAATTTACAAATGTAGATAAATTCAGGGTTTATATAACCAGTAGATGCATTAAACATAAAAATCTTTGATGAAAGCATTTACATGAAGAGGAAGAAATGATAGCACTGATGAACAAAATATATCATAAAGAATCTGAAATGACAAATGCATGACCTTATCCATAGTCACAGTTTAATCTGTGATGCATGCATACATCAATATTAATTTTTAAAGGTAATTATTTCATACTCTTCAAATCTCTCTTCATATAGGAGGTTTAAACAACTGACTCATTTGATGATCTAGAAAATGGTTAGAAAAAATCAATATACATGTAATTTGATTGAATTAACAGGGGAGGAAGGTCTCTGTTTGATATAAGCCAGGCTAAAAGAAGTACATGTTTATAAACCCAGACAATAATATCCAATACAACTAACCCCTTAGGAAATTTCCTGCAGATAACTACCTAGTGGTGTTTAAATTAGGGGCTACTTTTCTAGGGGACGGTTGTTCTTGGGGAAGTGGTCTGGGAGTAGTTGTAGTGGTTTGGGAGTAGTTATCCAGAGGTAGTTGTCCTACATGTACTATCTATCAAAAACTATTGTCACAAAGAAAAATCCTTCACCATTATGAGAGCCTTTCAGGGTCTGTGTATCGCATTACACATTTCATTTACTTCCCATTTTCCTCTCCACATTTAAAAATATTTCTGTTGTTCAAGTGACTTGTACAAGATTTGGGGCAAAATGTCTTTTAATACTCAACAGTTTCCAACACCCTGGGTAATAACTTCCACAATATTCTGAAAGCATAGAAACATTGTTGTACATGTGAAACATGACATACCAGAACAGAATATTGTCATCATGCTCAAATAAACACAAATAAGAACTGCAATTATAATTAATCAAAATACAGAAATCTTTGCCTTTTCCACATCTAGCATTCTGAAAAAAGGAAATCACACAAAAAAACACCCCACCAGGCCACCACTATAAATAATTGCTAAATTGAGATGAATCACAGAGAGAATTACATAATCAACAAATAAATAAATACATCTGTATGGAGTTCTCTACAAAATACAATAACAGTCTTAAAGTACACACAAAAAAACACTATAAAAGCACCTATAACACTGTTATGAATGTATGATGGTAACCATCACATCAATGACTGGGTAATATAAAAACAAGCTTGCTAACATGCTCAATCAATTCCAAAACAATGAACCATTTATTAAAAGAAAGACTGCATTCAACTGAGAGAGAAAATACAGATCCATAAATGATGAAATACATGTATACCTTAACAATTACAAATACATTTTGAATAGAAGGCATATAAAGTTTTGTAGCAATTTGTAGCAATTACAGAACATCTTCAGACTTGTCCCAGCAATACTCTTGCAATAGAATGTATTTCGTAACTTCTACAACATTCATTTGAGCATTTAATATATGTTTATCCTCAAGAAGTTTCTACTATAATCATTTAGAAGCCATTTATTCTCTTAATGCCACTTACCTTCATGTACTTTCTTGATGTTACAACACAACTTTTGCAAGAGCTCTGAAGCTCTAGCCTACCTCAAGGTTTAGATGTTTTTCATCTACTGTCAAGAAAATGGTCTTGTACACCCCTGTTTTTAATAAACTGTTGTGCCAAGTCTGGAGTACAGTGTATATGTAGGTAAATTACTCTCCTGCTATTTCTGCCTTATATTTCATTCGTGTACCTAGACTCAAGACACAGTAAAAGTAATTTTCCTTGACAAAATAAACATCCAATACACCTGAAAGCAGACTAGAGCATAGAAACTTGTGCTATATTCATCTTGTAACCTAACAAATGTGGGCAAGCAACATAACTCAACTTCTACATACATGTCAAGAACAATTCAACTTCTTCCATTCACTCTCCATTCACTCTAAGGATGAATGATATTGGTTGTGAGACAAACAGGTCAGTCTCTTTAGCTACATAGAGACCACAAGATCAACAGACCACGAGACCACCAGCTCACACATATCTTCTTTCATACATTTCCAAGTTCCATATGTGAACTGACCTTTTCCATATGCAAATTATACGATATCTCATTCACGTTACGCAAATGATTCAACTCTGTATATGACCATTATGGCTGATTACACAAATTCTTCTATTCATGTCAATTAAATGTAATCTTGATATCAAGCACAGAGATATCTGTATGTGAACAATTACAAACATCTAAAAATGAAAGACTCTAACATAAAATTAATCATTACAAATAATAGGTCAGTGTTTTGAGTTTTATATCCTTGGCATAAATTCAATACAGTTCTTCTTTTAATTTAGCCTCATGAATGTTCCTCATCATCTAATAACACAAGTAAGTATCTCAATATCAAGCAATGCCCCCTACCCAGACAACTAATTATTCTCTATGCAGGATAAAATGTGCAGTTCAGTATCTTCTTTTTTCTTAGGTCAGTTTAGTGCCTATTTACACCTGAATAATGAAGTTCCCCAGTATAATCATGCAAATTAGTGTACACCAAACTCCAAACATAACAGCTACATGTATAAGATACATACACTGGTATGAGACAAATTTTGACATGGCATTTATATTTGACAACACTTTTAACACATCATAATGATTTTAAAAATGAATACATTTTTTTTCAAGCTCATATACATTTTACATTCTCAAGAAGTAGGCATGTTCAGTTTGACATGTGACCTGTCAAGGAGAAGCCTGGATAAAGTTGCTAATATTCACATCGTTAGTGGCATCACTCCAAGTGAGTGTTAGGGGTGTGACACCTACCCCCACCCCCCCCCCCCCCCCCCACCTCGAATTTCTCACCACAAATTTGGAATTTTTACAGCATTAGAAAATCAAAAGACAAAAAAACAAAATAAGTTAGACACCTCCATTCAAAATGGCTTAGCATGGACACTATGAACATTAAGTCCGATCTTTTAGGAAAATGAAATCCTCTTCATGTACATGGATCTACATGTATGTATAGCTTACTTTTAATAAAAATCCTTGGTGCATTTCATTGGTGCATTTTATTTCATAAGTTCCCATGACCAGAGAAAATATATATTAGCAGTCCACAAGCTGTGATATGAGCTTTATCAACTTTATACAGGCTTCCTGCAATTGGACCACAAATTACATTCTTTGCCTACACTCTGTGAAAGAGCAAGAAATGTGCATCAAATAGTTTATATACATCAACATTGGAATTAATAGATCATTGTAGTATACCAATCTTTACATGATAAAATATACATGTATCTTTGTTGTAATATAAATGAATTCAAATCTCTTTACATATTCACTCACCGTAAAGACTAGAATGTATAGAATGACAGAAACATATTTGGTCCGATGAAGGAATTCTAGTTTACTGGAATAATTTTTACAAAAACATGGAATAACCTGAAGTCCTGAATGTCTTCAAGGAATTGTTGAGTGCAGCAGAGATGAAAATAAAAACAAGTGGATCTGAAAAGACATGTAGATGAAACCTTTGAACATTCTTTAAAAAAAAAAAAGATCCTTGCCCATAACAGAGTCCAACTGATGAAAGAACTTTTGACCGTCTCTTTTATTTTTGCACTGATGAGAGAATGGTTTCCATGACGATCAGTCTCCTTCCATCACAAGTTTCTTAATCCTTTCTAGCTCGACCTGCATCATCATCCGATGTTTCTTCTCCTCATCAACTTCCGTCATCAATTTTTTCACTTCTTTCTTGAATTCAGTCTTTATGCTTGCAATGGTTTCATGGAGAGCTGGGTTGAAAAGGATTTGTAGAAATACGGTGAACAAATCATGTTTAAACAAGTGAATGAGTAAATTACGCAATGCGTAATAAATGTCCCCGCCGGAAGTGCAGATCTGTGAACTTAAAACTTCAGTGAAAAACTTTAGTGAATAAAATAATAATGTTACTGCATGCAAAAGAAGAGAATACCAACAATGCATGTATACAACTGAAATATAAAACATGAAAACATTATGAACCTTCAGCCATTTTGAATAAATTTGCATAAATTTGCATGAATAATGAATTTCAAAATTCTGTGTAGAAGTTTGGAAGCCCCCACCCAGCCCTATCAGATAAAACAATCGGAATCAAAATCCGATGTGAAATAGAGAAGTAGCATTTTTCGTCAATTTTGAATAAATTTGCATAAATTTGCATAATTAATGAATTTCAAAATTCTGTGTAGAAGTTTGGAAGCCCCCACCCAGCCCTATCAGATAAAACAATCGGAATCAAAATCTGATGTGAAATAGAGGAGAAGTAGCATTTTTCGTCAATTTTGAATAAATTTGCATAAATTTGCATAATTAATGAATTTCTAAATTCTGTGTAGAAGTTTGGAAGCCCCCACCCAGCCCTATCAGATAAAACAATCGGAATCAAAATCCGATGTGAAATAGAGGAGAAGTAGCATTTTTCGTCAATTTTGAATAAATTTGCATAAATTTGCATAATTAATGAATTTCAAAATTCTGTGTAGAAGTTTGGAAGCCCCCACCCAGCCCTATCAGATAAAACAATCAGAATCAAAATCAGCCAAGAAATGACGGAGAAGTAGCATTTTCTAACATTTGAGCACACACGGACAGACGGACGGACGGACACACACACACACACACACACACACACACGCACACACGAACGGAGCCCGTTTCATAGTCCCCTCGCGAACTTCGTTCGGCGGGGACAAAAAGTAAATGAGCTGTGTGCATGGTAAAACCTACAAAGTGATGATAAAGGAGTATATATTAACATGATAAATGCACTGAGGATAGAATCTTTCAAGCAGTTGTATGCAATAATGCGAGTGCCACATGTATATGTATAATATGAAGAAGATGGGAAGGTTGATGGTCTGTGGTAATGGTAGAATATTTCAAACATCAGTGATGTAAGATTAGATCAACTGCCTTTGATTTTCAACAAAAAAAAAATTGTTATTGCCAAGCAGTAATGAAATTTGCATATTAATGTGTTTGGTAACGGAAGGACGTATTGCGGTAATGGAAGGACATATTGAAAAATCAAAACGTCCTTCCGTTACCGACATCATTAATATGCAAATTTCATTACTGCTTGACAATAACAGAATTTTTTTTTTTGAAAATCAAAGGCAGTTGATCTAATCTTACATCTCTGATGTTTGAAATGTTCTACCATTACAAAAAAAAATTGTAGTTATGGTTTGAAGTTGGTAAAAGGTGTCTCTGAATGTCCTTACGTTACTGTGGAATTGCCCAGTTTACAAAAACACAGGATACACATACTTGAAGGGAAAGTCCACCCTGGTAATAAGTTGATTTCAATAAAAGCAGAAGAATGAGAAAAAATAGATTAATAAAATTTTGAGCAAATTCCGATAAGAAATAAGAAATTTATGAATTTTTGAAGTTGTAATCGATCAAACACAAATTGGCAACTCCGTGACGTATCTTGCAAGCTCCTCTCCCATTTGCTCAGTACAGATAATTTCATAAATTTTCATTTTCTTTGTTTCTGAAGAAGGAATAAATTTGTTTCATACAGGTTTTGTGTAAAAACATATCAGCAATGATTATATCTAAGGTGCATGTATGTTTGAATAATTTCTTTAGAGAAAATGGAAATTAATAATTTTGGGGTTACAGAGCAAATGGGAGATGAGCCCGCAAGATACGTCACAGAGTTGCCAATCTGTGTTTACTGATTACAACTTCAAAAATTTATAACTTCCTTATTTCTTATGATATTTTGCTAAAACCTCAATTGATCTGTTTCTTTAATTTGTCTGCTTCTATTAAAACCAACATATAATCAGGATGGACTTTCCCTCTAACCCTAAAACGGCCAGTGGGAGCAGAATTCACCCCCTCCGTTTGAGAGAGAGCACCAGAATTACCCAGCCTTTTTAGGGTCATGACATAGGGAGGAAAAAAAGTGCTCTTACATTTGATTTCTTTCTTCAAGTCCTGCACCTCTGCTGACGATGCTCCATCTTTACCAGGAGCAGAAGAGTTGCTGGATACTGTTGTCTTGGTAACGCCAGTAGCAGGCCTTGGTGGAGCAGCACTACTGGTGTCTGTGGCTGGGGTGGAGGAGGTGGAGGAGGATTGGGAAGGGGAGGCCTTGGGCCTGCCAGGAGGACCGCTACCATTCTCAGCAGACTAGATGAGGAGACAATCAATGCAAACTACAGAGTTAGGAAACATGGTAAATGCTTGTTGAATCACTCAATAATGTAAAAAGGACGATATACATGTAATTATTTATAATGTCATAATGTCATAAATTTATGTCATAATTGTTTAATATCCTAAATATCTTAATAAATAAACAATTGATGATCCATAGTATAGATTTGTCTTATCAAAATAAGAGTTGTCAATATACAATGTACATGTACATGTAGATATAGAAGATGTACATGTACATAACTCATAATTTTTCTCTTCAATGGATAAAGAAAAGAATCATCCCCCTAAATGTAAAGTTAATATTTTGGATTATGCTCTTGTATTCCAAAAACCAGAAACCTTGACTTAAACTGTAGTTATTCTATATTATATACAATTTGAATTAACTAATAGCATAACTCATCTTTCAGAGACATATAATATATGTACATCCTATGAGATATTTTAAATTTTCTACTGCAAAATCGTATTTTCAAATCACTTTTTGCATGGAAACTATTTTTAAAATCAAATTGACCAACTTTATCAATTTTCTGTACAGATGCAAATTACACAGACATCAAGTTATCTAGCAAATACCTTTTCTATAGGATGACTTATAAATAGAGGCTACACAGGCATTACCAACAACCTACATCCTATCCATCAAATATAACACAACAGTGAACAGACAGTCATCTAACTGACATGCAACAAAATGCAACTCAAGTGCCTTACGTTATGGGTTAGTACACCTCACATTCGTTACTCAACCTTACTATTCAAAGCATCTATTATTCACTTGAGCAGGAAACTGTTAGTTATAAAACCAGACACACTGTTCTTTAATGTCTCATGCAAATGTTAGGTTTCTGGTAGTAGGACAACATTAAAGAACACTACTGGGGGCATAACAAGACAAACATAGACACATGAATATGAACACATACATAAATGCTCAAATATTAAAGTTATTTTTTTACACAACTAAAGACAAACTGGAAATCTGGAATGATCAATGACTAAAAAGATAATTCAGCTTATCAATTATTGTACAAGTACATGTAGAATGACCTTGGTGACACTGACCTTTGACCTAATAAGAATAAAATCTAATCATTCAATAAATAATCTCTATTTTAAAGATCTTAATGCATACGAGTCCTAAGTCTTAAGTTATGTTCATGAACAAATAGTCATTGACATATTACAACAGTGAGATGTACAGACTTTCATGAGGCATTTAAAATAGAAATACAATATGGTGACAAATTAAAAAATAAGCATAATAGAATTACATGTATAAGGAGACAATGAGGATGAAAAAAGGGGGAAAAAAGAAGTGGGCAATAGTAGACATTTTACAAAATGAAATATATGTACTGAGCAAAATTTATGATAAAATACGAGAGTTGATATGTAACACCCCAGTCACACAACAAACAGACTCTAAACCTACCAATAAACAAGCACATCTTGGATACTTATGCTCATGATATTCTTTTTAT
Source organism: Heliocidaris tuberculata (assembly GCA_025618425.1). NCBI lineage: Eukaryota > Metazoa > Echinodermata > Echinoidea > Camarodonta > Echinometridae > Heliocidaris > Heliocidaris tuberculata. The sequence goes on along the minus strand of CM046837.1, from coordinate 36,707,414 downwards.
TTTTTTTATTTTTTTTATTTATCTATTTATTGATTTATTTTTATATATATATATATATATATTTTTTTTTTTTTTAATTTTTTTTTTTATTTATTCATTTTTTTTTTTTTTTTTTTTTTTTTTTTTTTTTGGGGGGGGGGGGTCTATTGTCAGTGTTGCGTTGGACTCACTGGTGTAACTGGGGGTATTAGACAGTTGCTATGAATGAGATTTACCTAGAGCATTTTAAACAATTAAAAAAAACCCCAGCTGTTTATCAAATTCCTACATATGAGCTTAGATTCAGAGCTTAATTTCAGAGCAGACTACTAAATGAAAATGAATAGAGCAGAGAGGCAGACTAAGTCTTTTCACATTCAGGAAACTCCACCCTTGGTTCAAGGTAAACATTTTCATATTTTTCAAAGATATTTTTCAAAGATATTTTTCAAAGATATTGTTCAAAGATATTTTTCAAAGATATTTTGAAGTACATGCATAAGAAATTAAAGTTGTTGAATTACTTTGCTAGAATACATATAGGAAAGTTTCAGGCAAAAAAATATATTGTGTGACAAAAGAGGAAATTTTGTATTTCTTTGTACAGTGGAACCTTGTTATAACAAACTCCTTGGGACCAAGGAAATTGCCTCTTTATATTGAAACCTTGTTATATCAGGGCTAAAAAAAAAAAAACAATAGAATAAAAAGAAGGAGGACCAGTAAAATTACCTTGTTATAATAAGAGTTTGTTATATCAGTATTCTTTATAACAAGGTTCCACTGTATTCTGAATTAATTTCAATTTTGTCAATGCATCTGACAAAAGACAAAAAACTTTTCTCTAGATTTCATTCATAAAAGAAAAAAATCTTTAATCCAGGTCTATTTGTAAAGACTGACATCCTTTAGGACCTTTTTATAGCTTCCCAGAAAGTTTGAATAGTACCCGTTAACTCATTTTTTAAGAGAGTGAATTTTTTCAGCCCAAAAGCCAGCTTATAAGTAAGTATAAACCTGAACATAATTTCTTTTCTTCTCTTTTTTTTTTTGGGGGGGGGGGAGGGGATAATGTACATATGTTTAAAATATGACAGAGAGAAATACAATAGTGAGAGAGAAAGCCACATGTTTTGTTATATAAAGTTTGCTTTTGAGAAAATGCATGAACATACACACCACACACCACACATAGAAGCACATCCCTACTGGTATTTCCACTTAGACTTCATAAAAGGGCAGTTAATAGCATATTAATAAATCTTGATGCCCTTAACCACGTAATTAGTTTCTGCACCACTTCACCTGAGAGGCCGAGGCAGAAGATTTGTTAGTTCTGTTTTTCAACTCTGTCTTCCAAGGCGGGTCACTGCTAGAGGACTCCTTGGGCACAGGGGCCGGATCAACAGAGGGGCGGGGAGGGAGATGGTTTTGGGCTGGAGGTCGGGGCTTTTCTATAGGCGGCTTCTCAGGGAGCGCAGCAGGAGAGGGAGCATGAGATGGAGCTTTTGATGGGGCTGGGTCTTCTGCTGGTTTAGAGGATGGGGCAGAGGATGGGGCAGAGGATGAGGTATTTGAGGGGGTCGATGTTGGGGTGTGGTCTGGTATAGGGGCGAGGGATGGCGAGGATAGATGGACCTTTTTATGTTTGGAGCGTGGGGCTAGGGGCGGGGTATCATCGGGAGGAGAGGTGCTGCTGGAGGGAGAAGATGTCTGCAGAGAATGAAATGTTTTCAGAATTTAGAAAAAGGAATCATTAGCTTTTTAATGAATATTCAGAAGCAAAGATTAAGAAAAGTTAACCTGTTGGAAACAATATGATTTTAGTATTTACATTTTCCACAAACCCCAGTCAGAGTTAACAGAATTGGTATTCCATTGGTTAAAACAAAACATTATACACATGTTGTACACTGTACATGTATACCCCACATTATTTTCCATTAGAATGTTAGTAAACATCACTCCAAACTCATGCAAACATGAAAAGGCAGGAATTTTTAATTGCAAAATATGGAAAGGCGTGACATTTTAAGCATGCAGTGTCATTGCTATTAGCAGTTTGTGCACACTTCAAAGCATGACCATGAAAATTCAAGTGCATAATTTGTAAATGTGAATTTTAGAGTTGAGAGCAAATGAATATTTCCTGCTATCAACATTCTTTTTCCATTAGAATATATTACATTTTTAAAATAAACCACTTGCCAACATGATGTATGGAAGAATTGCCATGTTTGAGTTTACAACAGGAATATTCAATATTGAGTTTACAATATACATGTAACTAGTGCCATCGTCAGCACCGATTTACTTTAAATTATCGACATGTCGATATAACATATTCCTAATGTCCACAATTCTCATCATTTGTGACTGACAAACCTAAGGCCAAAGTTTTTCTGTTATAAAATCTAATCTGCTAATATCAAACTCCAACTACAAGTATTAGCAATAGGAGCAAAAAGCAAAGAAACATGAAGCACTGAAAACGGTTTAGGCCATGTCCACTCTAAACTGTAAGTACAAAAAGGCAGTGAAAATTTAAACATGCTTGTACCAATTCATTGACAATTATGCCACAAGTTCAAATTAATCCAAAAATGAGCTCTGCTGCAGCAAAAAATAAAATGTATCTTGAAGTAATAGATATTTCAAAAAGTGTTTTCAAGGGTAGTGCTAATTTCTATTAGGTCAGTATTACATCTATCACAAAAGCCATCATAAAAAAAAGAAGAATAGCTTAAGAAGAGTGAGATAGCCGTATTGAGACACCACAATAAACACATAAAATATCACCTTATCCTGGGCAGGCAGTGCAACGGGCGGCCTACGAAGGGACTTTTTGATGTCTCTACTCCAAGGGGGTGGCTGTTTAGGCTCATCGTCAGAGTGGGAGGAGGGGTGAGGCGTGGAGGTGGGGCCATCAACGCTGTCAACAGGTGGTGGTGAGGTGGAGGTAGGAGGGGGACTGATGATGGGTGAGAGGGGCATGTTAGATGAAGACTGGGGTTAGACAAGCAAGGTGGATGAATGTGGATTGTTGATGGTTCAGTTCATTTTATCATTATGATTAATTTTGAAGATGGTGTGTGTTATGGATTAAGATGAGAAGAAATTTGAATTTTCATTATTTTTTAGAGTGAACGAGAGATACGACAGTGTGGTTTTAATATTTTTAATGAAGACGGTGAAAAGACAGTGACAATACAGTGAAAAGAAGACCATGTCAAGGTTATCCCATTGGATGATAAGTTTTTTTTTGGTTGGGATATTCCATGAGTATGAATACGATTAATATTTGATGAAATCAATGTAATTTTTTTTTTTTTGCAGTTTGTTTGTTTATTGTTAATAGTTAGTGACCCAGCAGTGAATTAGTGCATGTTTCATTCCATAAAACAACATAAAATCAATGTGTAGTTGAAGATGAAATGAACAATTATATTCAAAATGAACATGATAGTTAGATATTAAGGTGAATGTGGTCACACAGTTATTAATGAATGAAAACAAATGTTGAAATGGTTATTTCAGGAGGAAAGAAAGAAATAAAGAAAAAGCAAGAAAAACAAAATAAAATTCATAAACATGCAAAAACAAATTAAAAATCATACAGGCATGGGGTTGGAGATGCAAGCATGATGTCAATCCAACAGGTTTGAATAAATATACAGGCAAGATGAACTGAGCAGTACAATACAGAGTTACATGTAAAATCCATATTATAGAATGCCATTGTTGAAAAATTGACCATTAAGTATGTATCAGAGTTAATATAAAATATTTCTTTTTCTCAATTTGAATCTTCAGAACTACAGTGCTTCCAAGCGCAGAATGCCTGAAGGTGTTTGAATGTAAATTTATTAGCATAGTTTTTTTGTTTTGGGGGTTTTTTTTTTTGCAAATGGTGGCTTCAATGTCTGAAATTATTTAGAAACATATACATGTCTTCCAAATAGGATGAAATAAAAGAATTTATGAAAACTGGTCCTTTCCACCATCCTAAGTACAAAAGCAAGTAATAGTGAATATTTCAACAAATATAACAACACTTTATGTGGTTCATTACATTAAACATCTCCTTGTTATATTTTATCACCATTCTATTTACACTTATGAATTACTACACACCTGACAAAACATCATTGTTATCACATGTAAATGCAATTGAACAAGAAAGCTCACAAAATGCCATGCTACGGGTAAAGGGTTTTTTATGCAGTCAGATTCAAGCTAGGAATCTTATAAAGTTCCAAAAGGACAAACATTAATACACAGTCTAGTGGTCTACCCAATCGGATATCTATCAAATGCATCATTTAAAACTGACAAAAGCAAAAACATTGGGACAGGTTTCATTCCATTTCTTCCTGAAGCATGCTCCTATGATCATGAAACCTCCAATGTCATTAAGGGGGATGCCATACTTACCGATGCAGCAGGCGGTGGCATGCCAAACGTTGAGGGCGGTCTCCTATTCGGGGTTGCCTTCGGTCTGCTTAGATTCATATGTGTCAGTTTCTCAGTGTTGATCTTGATGTTGTCAAACGTTGAATCTGAATTACATGTATTTGAAGAAAATGAACAATAGAATGACTCAGATTTCATAATGCAAATCATGACACTGTAAATAATATAAAGAATAACAGCAAGGTTTGAACTTTCTAGAGAATCTCTGATTACGGATTATTTATGGCGAAGTGGTTTCAGCACATCCATCACAACTAAAAAAAAAAAAATCTCTAATTTTTTTTGGGAAATATATGAAAATGTTAATGAATAAATACAAAAACCCTAAAAAGTGAACATACATGTACATGTACAAGTACATGTACAACTACTGTGCAATAGTTGAGTAGAGTTGTAGATGTAGACAGCTCCATAATTTTGTGCATTCGCAGAACATGATTAATGCAGAAAACACGGAATCTCCAGCAGTGTTCAAACAAACTTTACCTCCTGATCAAATTAGACTACTAGGATGCAGGCTAATTGAGTGACATACTGTAAAACCACAAATTTTTGCGTGCATGAAACTTTCGCAAATTTCGCGAGTGGTCGAGATTCGCGAAAGTTTCATGCCGCGAAATACTAAAATCACAATTGAAACAACATAAGAATTATTGCAATTCGCGAAAGTTTCTTGCTGCCTGATGGGCTGTCATTAACGGTTCACGAAAGTTTTATGTGGCGAAAGTTCTGGTTTTACAGTATACTTTACAACATCCCAGGGAGGCGGTTTGAGAGGATTAAAATACTTTTGGAGATTGGAAATAAGTATTGACATATTCATCACCCTTGCGTGTAGCCTTGTCTGGGTAGAATTCGCTCTTGGTACCTTTTGTTTTCTGAAGACTCCTATACTTGGTATTAGCACTAACGGTGTTATACACTGGCAATAACCCTGGTAGAGTGACAGCATGCATTCCTTGATACATGTAATAATAAGTCACAAGCATGTAGTGTTTAGGGGGCGCCGACATTTGCTCCTGCGACATTTGATCCACAGTCCATATCTCGAAAGGTCAAAGGTTAACGTCAAGTTCATGATTTGTTCTTATGGTCAGGACAATGTGAAGATTAGGATTAGGGTTAGGGTTAGGGTTAGGTTTAGGGTTAGGGTTAGGTTTAGGTTTAGGTTTGGGTTTGGGTTTAGGATTAGCATGGCAAAGTTAAACCGGAGCATTTGTCGCAGGAGCAAGTGTCATACATCCAGTGTTTAGTTACCTTTGGGATCTGTTTTGCCAGCGTCAGTGCTATCCTTTGATGTTTCCTTATTATCATGTGGCTTAGCTGCTGCTTGAGGCTTGGTGAGTGCTGTAGGCTTGTTGAACAATTGTGGTCTTCCTGCTGTAGGGGGTGGGAGTACCTGATGAAGAAAACAAAAAAATGAGAAATCAATCTTTATTCCTTCTGGAGCTGAGCAAAAAAGGTTTGAAGGTTTGAGGGTGATTTGACCAGAGGGCTCATTCCCTAAAAATGCCACAGCTAAACATACATGTACATGCAGAATATATTGACCATGTGGGCTGTGGCAGACTGTAGTAAACAAGTTATCCAATTAAATCTACATGGATGCCACTTAGAATTGATATGAAAACCTGAAAATCATCTAGAATGAGCCATTTTGTACCAAAAAAATGCATTTTCTATGGCCTGAAAATAAGTTGCTTGGGCCCGAATTCAGGCTTTTGCCTGAAAAGTGGCATCCCTGAATCTACTACCACTTTTACTAATTATATTAGCAACAGCATAGCGCGCTTCATATTTCTGCATCTTATAACACACAGATAAGTGAGTATGCTTATAAGCCTTTTATTGCTACAACCTACTCTCTTTTCAGGCATTCTTAATAACATGGAGTGGTTTACCAAGTCACATGTAATCTACGCTTAAGCTATCAAAAAGCCTGTTTATGAAATAAGAGCCAACACAAAATAGAATTTCTGTTAACAAGATATGATGCATATATACAGTGCATCCCCCAAAAAAGTTAACAGTTGGAAAAAGTCTCCCAAAATAAATATTTTGAAATATTTCTAGGAAATTTTCATACCTGTGGATAGATTAGGGTCTCTTCTATCAAATGACACCAAAATATGAGCTCGAGTGAGCAAAAGCAACTTTTGCGAAAGGGTGCAAAATCCAGACTTGAGAAGAATTTGTATTTTGTGCCGGGTAGTGTTAACAAATTTGAGAACCGTAAAAAGTTGACAGTTGGAAGAAGTCTCCCCAAATGAACATTTCAAAATATGTTCATGAAATTTTCATACCTATGGATAGCTTAGGGTCTCTCCTATCAAATGACACCAAAACATCTAACGATATGTTACGCTTGAGTGAGCAAAAGCCATTATTGTGAAATGGTGCAAAATCCATGGTTGAAAAAACTTTGTATTTGTTCTGTTTGTTATCAGCAAAGTTAAGAGTCTTGAAAAGGCTAAGAAACTTTAATATTCTGATCATTAAAAGGCAGTTTATGAAAGAATAGGCTTTGTTTTCTACCGAAACCTTGCCGAAACTAATATTTCAAAACACTCAATAAAGCAGTTAATTGCTCACTGAATGCATGAAAATATTGATGAGATACGTAAGGACATACAGAGAACAGAACCTCTTCTTTAATAAATAGTCTATTTTTGATCAAATATGAATATTTATAAGCCTTTTCATGACTCTCAACTTTGCTGATACGAGTCAGAAGAAATACCAATTCTTGTCAAGTCTGAATTTTGCACCTTTTCACAAAAGTGGTCTTTGCTCACTCAAGCGTAAAATATCGCCAGATCTTTAGGTGTCATGTAATAGAAGAGACCCTAAGCTATCCACAGGTATGAAATTTTGCTTCAAATATTTTGAAATATTTATTTGGGGAGACTTTTTCTGACTGTTAACTTTTTTCTAGGACACACTGTAGAACAGCTGAACACGAAAGCTTGATTCTTGCGAATAAAACTGTATTTTTGAGTCAGCTCCTGACCATTTTTTTTTCTTTACCTGTTTAGCACCAGGAGGGAGATGTCGGGAGCCATTGACATTGGACTCTTTAGCTGTCTTGATGTTATCCTGAGACGGTTGCTTAGTAATGGAAGGCTTTTGTGCAGAACCACCTTTCAGCTCCATGCTACCAGGTCTTGTAGGACCTGATTGATACAAGAAGTGAATATAACCAAGGCAGGCAAATCAGGGTTAAACGTACTGATGTCACTATCATATAGGCCCATATTCTCGAAAGTGGCCTAAGTTAAGCCTCGCTTAACTTAGGAAACTGCTTTAAGGAAGGCCATCCGTCAACCCCTCCATGGAAGTCCCATATAAATAACTCTATTTATTGAACAAAATAAAGAAACAAAATTATTTTCTAGCATGAAATGAGCATCAGAAATCAATTGTTGTGTTGGTTTTTGTATATGCATTTAGTCCCAGAACTACGGTGATTTTGTAGGATTTAAAGAGGGTGACATTAGGCTCTCCATAATTCGGTGGCCTACATCTACACACTTAGGTGGGGGCTTAAAGTTAGGCACCTTTTGAGAATATGGGCCATAATCATTAAACAGAATCTATCAGGATGAATAAACCAAATTTGCCTAAAGTTCTCGCTGGCAAAATGGAAAAGAGCTGGCATTTCATAAGCACTTTGTTTAAATATGTTTACAAATAAACACTTTTACTCTCTTATATCCAAAAGTTACTACATGGATTAGAGCTTTCTTTCAACCATCTCTTTAAAAAAATTATCCATTCAATAAACTCGGCAGAATTTCACAATGTCAAAGAAAGAATATCACTACTTATAGCACAAGTCCAATTTCTTTTTCTTTTCTTTTTTCAATAATACTGCATGAAATGCACAAGTCATACTTGCTCTTTTTAAGAATATTTAATATACTTTGTAAAATAAGGGCATTTTCTTCATATACATGTCATGCAAAGTAATTCACCAGGGCCCTCTTGCATAAAATGTTGCGATTAAACGCAACTCAAAAAATTAAACACAAGTCCAAAATACGCGATCCTGATTGGTTGAAAATCAAGTTGCGTTTAATTTTTTGAGTTGCGTTTAATCGCAACTTTTTATGCAAGAGGGCCCAGGAGAACTTTTGAGTAATAGTAAGATTACAATTACATTTTTTTGAGCAGAATCATGCAAATTTATGCGATACACTTAAAAGGGAAGTGCGTCCCGATATTAATTTGTTTTTTTATAAAACAGAGAAATGAGAGTAGATCAGTGAAGGTTTGAGGAAACTCCAATTTTAAAAAAAGTCTCTAAATTTGTAATTTATCAAACACAAACTGGCTACTCTGTAATGTGCCTTTTGAGCACCTTTCTCATTTGCTCTTTACTATAAAAGAATCATAAATTTCTATTTTCTCTCCAGAAAATATTTCATTATACATGCATGCTAAATATTATTATTATCCATATCAGATATCTGTGCTGTGGTTTTATAAAATTGTAATCCCCTCATCATTGGTGCAAACCGGGCCAAAGAGGGCAGTATTTCTTGTATCACCCTCTTTCAGGAAAGCCTATGGACTTCACGTGTTATAAAACCGTGTAATATAGCTTTGTATTTTCCCTGGTCTAACATCTGGGCAACATTGAAGTGCCCAAATACAGCACGCAGTTATTTGCTGTGGACAGTTGCATTTGCTGGCTCAGCGTGCAATGGGAAAATCGAATGTATGCGAATTGTGACGAAGGGCCAGGATTAGATGATGACTTTGGAATCCACTTTGTAATCTATTTTAAGTCTTGCTTGCTCTAGATATATGATGTGGATAATAACAATATTGTCTGGCTCCTACTGTCGGGAGATACGACATATGTCGCCCTCACTAGATCCATATTACCCTCGTCTTGGACTTGGGTAATATACAATGTACATGTATGTCGTATCCCCCTCAATGCCAGTCAACATTATATAATTATTGCACATGCTTTTACACAGCTCCTGTATGAATTGAATCTATATAATATTCCTTCATCAACAACCAACAAAATGAAAATTTATGAAATTTTCAGAAAAAGCAAATGGGCAACGTGTGCAATTGTTACATCACAGAATTGCTAAATTGCATTTGATTACAAATGTAAACATCTGTAACTTTCTTATTTTTTACCGGATTTTCGTCAAACTTTCACTCATTTTCTGCTAATTTTTGAGGTGGACTTCCCTTTAAGAAAATATAATTTGAGAACTGCTGCAAAGGATATTTTTCTCCTGGCAAGTTTTCAAAATTGAAATTGTATACTAGGAAGACATCACAGAAATTCTTCTATAAAATTGTAACTTCCTCCACGGTAAAGGCTGACTACATGTATCATCCAAAGGCATAAGAAATATGTACAGGAATGTTAGTAATGCATTTAGCTAAATAGCCACATTAAATTAAACACAAACTACAATAAATTTCAAAAAACACACACACATATTTTGCTAATGGATTTGAATAATAAATGAAGTTTCCTAATGTTCTAAATATGAATGAAGATCTCCTAAATTGGCCAATAAAGAATAGACTGTACAGTGTAAGTACATGATCATACAAGAGTGAAAACAACTCATGTGATATCTCTACTTCATGCATTGATTATATATTAGTAAGTACTAATAATTTAATAATTTAATATTCTACTCTTTACAGTAGGACAAATAATTAGTTAGATGAGAAACCAGTTTAGAAACTAGCCACTAGCACAATCTTATGTCTCCTACACATGAATGATATTGGACATGCATTGTGAAAGTAGACCACCACAACAGTTAAAGTAGGATTAAGTTATTAAGCGACTTGTTCATTTGACAATCAAAAATAAATATCATATTGCATGTACTTGATGTAGATAAATACATGCTTTATTCAAAGATAAGATTTGGATGTTAGCAACTGTAATGAACTAGTACACAAAACACTTTGGCCAGAATTCACAAAGGTGGTTTCAATTCAGACCATGGTTTATGCAGATTTTGTGATATAAATACGCTTGATTTAGTACGTACACTTAAACAGATCCAATAATGAATGTGTGCCGGTCACGTGTGATTAGCAAAAGCGCTAAATTCACGCTAGTTGCCATGGTTCAGACCATACTTTATTCAAATCAATTTAAATAAACCATGGTCTGAACCATGGCAACTAGCGTGAATTTAGCGCTTTTGCCAATCACACGCGACCAGCGCGCGTTCATTATTGGATCTTTTCAAGTGCATGCGCTAAATCAAGTGTATTTATACCACGAAATCTGCATAAACCATGGTCTGAATTGAAACCACCTTTGTGAATTCCTGCCTTAAAACCTCATTCATGCATGCCACAGTATACCAGCTAAATATAACTGACATGTTCAAACAAGATCACATAATGCTCATCAAAAATCTGTACAAATATGTATATGGTATGTTATTACACACATGATCAGAGAGTACACAAAGTAGCCTTTGTTACATGTATGTGCGGCTACATGCATCATTGTACACCTCACTTGCCCGTTTAATGTTAATACACTGTACTATGTTTTCGTCATAGCATTTTAATTTTTAAAAAAAATGTTTTTATTCATTTATTTTTTTTATTTATTTTTTTTAATTCTTATTTAACTATTTATTTATTTATCTTTTTAAATTCTTTTATTTTATTTATTTTATTTATCTATTTATTTTTTTATTTTTTTTTCGGGGGGGGGGGGGGGCTGTTAACCAAGGCATGTGCGACTGAGACTTTATAGGTGTCATACAAAAGGGACTACGAGGAATGAAAACAAATGGAAGTACTTCCATACATTCATATCATTTCATAATTTTATATTATATGGTTAAAGATTCACATGTAAAACAAGTTTTTTATTAAAATTACCAGAAGTAAACACAAAATCAAGAAATTACAATCTGCATTGTTCCATGAATAGCACAGAGGAAACAACTATTAGCAGCAATTTAACACCAAGCACAAATTTGCTTGCAATTCTAACAATAATGATAATATGCAACAGTCATATTGCATTCATCAAAGACAGGTCTCTATGCACAATAACCATCATGGTGCTGGTGGCTAATTACTGCATAAGTGTGTAACAGCAAATCTCTTCTTTGTTTTGTCGAAGAAAAAAACGAATATGTGTCAGATTACCAAGAATGAGTCACAGGGGAATCAGAGTTATTTTATGATTTTGCAGGCAGGTGTATGTAGGCTGCTAAATAGCATCTTTTAGTTATGAAATACACCCTAAATAAATACTCAAATCAAAATGAGAAGTGTGATATTTTAAAGTAGAAATCAATATTCACTATTCTATTAAGAAAATGAATATTTCAGAGTGATACCTTTTCTTTATAAATTCCATATCATAAACATTTAATGCAATTATGCATAATTAAAAAGATTTATAATTACATGTATATTCTCTGCTTGATTTATGCTGTTTAATCCTCAACTTTCATGCTTTTTACAATTGTTTTTACATGCTTGCTATATCTATCTAAGTACAACTGAATATAAAATAAGGTTTACGTACTGTCTGTCTTTGGAAAAAATAGCTACAGTACTTGTAGACATAAATGTGTACGGGGGATAAATTGACAGCAGACTGATGGAAATATAGGACAAATATACATGTACCATCAGAAAATTCAAGATTTGATTTTTCTATTACAGTTCATGTCTGTTTAATCTAAATTTCTCTCTTTCTGAAATGTTATTTGGCAGGAAGGGGTAAAGAGAAATAATAAAATGCAATCATATTTCTCCTTTCCCCTTCTACATGAAATAACCACAAAAAGTTCACCGGTAGTAAAAAAGAAAGGGATGATAAGTAGACTAATATATCAAATGTAAATTTACCCCTTAGACTGGGCTCGACACTAACAATTGTCCCAGGAGCCCAAAATCTTAGTACAGACCCCCAAAATTTCAAAATTTTAACATGGGGCTTATGCATACAGACCTTTATACAAAGTCAAATTTGTACCCCCTATATTAAAAGGTAGTGTGGAGTCCTGCCTTAGATAACATAACCACAATTATTTCTTTGGTGGGCATACATGTTAAGGACATCATATCAAGCATACTAGTAGAATAGGTAACCGGTGATGAGCCAGTAGATGAATGGGATATTTTCGTAATGCATTCAAATTTAATGTTTACCTCTTTGTCAAACACCTAATAATGAATATTACATTGACCTGTTACAAGTTATTTGAATAGTCAGATTGCATATTAAGCATTGCTGGATGTAGGTCGTTGAAGCCAAAATGTTTGTTCGACCTAACCATGCCTAACGTATCCAATTTGCATTATGACTGTTGATAAAATAGTTTTTTACAGGTGAACGTAATAAATAGTCTATCACTAGGCAAATGTGTATCAATTTGCATACATCACAAAAATGGCCTATTGAATTGCAAAAACATCCCAATAATGATCAATAAATGGAAATACATGTAAAGAAGGAAGATGTGTTATTGATATAGAATGGTTAAAAATAGTGTGTATGCCCTTTAACTGACTTTACACAAGTGATCTGCGGGTATATGAGATGTGCTTTGCGAGTATATGAGATGTGCTTTGCGAGTATAACTGATTTGTTAAGAAGCGTAACCCTTATATCTTACGTGGTGGTGCGGAATGGTGTTCGTTGCCTGATGCACGCAAGACAACTAATTGAGGTAAAAAATATTTCCATATTTAGTTTATTTCTTAGTTTTACAAATAATCTTTTAGTACTATACAAAACACTTTTCTTTTTAATTTTTCTAGCACTACTGAAAGCTGTAGCAGAACTAAGAAGGCAAAGAAATATACTGAGGGTTCATAGAAAGTTGGTTCCATTTGTCATTCCTTGCCCAGAAATATGAAGACCCATCTATCCAAAACTGAAATACTTCCACAAAACACTTGACAATTCATTTACTTTACATTTCAAAACAAAATTGAATGTGCCATTCATAAAAAATGAATAATCAGGATCTTAAATCAGGATTTAAGATCGAGATATTTATGACAAACTATAATTTAGGCCTGTCTGCTTGAAAATGGGTTTGACAACCACTTATTTTTCAAAATAACCGCAAAATGATGAAAATTTTGTCCATATTTAGTCACAGATTAAATTGTAAATATGGAAATATAGCACATAATTTGAGTTCATTAAACAATTTAATACATTAGATGTTCTCTGTAGGTTCCATGGTGAGTGAGTATTCACAATTTTTTTCAGAGATGCTCCCACATGGTGTTACCGACAGCCTTTAATTGTGAAAAGCTAATACATGTATCTCAAAAGAAAAACCATAATAGTATTTTCACACATTGTTTTGCCTTTTTCTTACCTGATACAGGTCTGGCTGGAACTGGTGCAGGCATGTTTTTCTTTTTTGTTTTCTGGAAAAAAATCATCAGAAACAAGTACTCCTCATTAAATTGAGATTACCTTAATACACAGGCACAAAGTTCTACTACAAACAGTGTACAGGTAATTTAAAAAAATGTCATTTTGATATATGACATTAAGGCTAGACATGGATTACTACATAAAGCGTATCATAATGTATTGTTACATTTCATTGTTGACTTGCCTCCTGACAAATGTCGTATATAGAGAGTAAAGATGAAAGGAAAAAATACAACACAAGTAATCTAAACCGCAGATAGTTTTGTTATTTTTACTTTCATTGCCCTCTTAATATCCATATGTCAACTTAAATAGAAACTATTTTGGTTTCAGTCTAGAATAAATGTAGTTGTTCGAATCAAGGTGATTCATAATGTGCATGTGCATGTGCATGTATATATATATATATATATATATATATATATATATATATATATATATATATATATGTACAGTGACATCTTTAACTATATTCTTTCTATTAAACAGTCACTTGGACCTTTTGAGAAAATGAAACCAGTAATCAACAAAGAAACTGTTTGACTTTGGGGTTATAAACCAAGCAAGATACACTCATTTCCCCATATTTTAAAAGGCTTTACACTGAAATGAAAAATTCTCAAGACTAACAACATTATGTAAATTCTTTATGCACACTATAAAAACAAGATATTGCAGCACTAGTTTCATCTTTTACCTGTTAATATAGCAACATACTATCTCACATGAATGTGTTATGGCACCTACAAAGGCATAAACAGGTACACACCACCTAACACTAATAACAAATTGTAGAGGTTTTTTATTTCCATTTGACCACTGGGAATTTATGACATTTCATGTACAAGATGAATGCGACTGCGTCTCCTATATGCCTCCACCTAAATTCAGTTGATGGCTCAAACTGTTCTTGAAATATTGTGATAACCAGAATAAAAAGCCTCTAATTACATGTTAATTGACCTCTTTGACATTTGACCTTACACCTTATAACCCAAAAAACTGATCACTCTCCTCCTAGTCATGAATACAAAATAGTTGAGATATGGTGATAACAAAGGTAAAAAAACATTAATTTCACATACACGTGTATAATGACCTCTATGACCTGTCACCTTTGACCTACTTGAACAAAAATCTGATCAGTTTGTCTCATTATGGTGATGCATACTAGTTCCAAGTTTGAAGTTAATAGATCAAATGGTTCTTGAGATATCACGTTAAGGCTAAAACCTGCAATTTCAGAATTGACCTCTATGACCTTTGACCTTCGACCTACATATCCCAAATTATAACCAGCTCGTCTCATTATGGTGATGCATACTAGTTCCAAGTTTGAAGTTAATGGATCAAATGGTTCTTGAGATATCACGTTGAGGCTCAAACCTGCAATTGCAGAATTGACCTCTGTGACCTTTGACCTTTGACCTACGTATCCCAAAATCTAACCAGTTCGTCTCATTATGGTGATGCATACTAGTTCCAAGTTTGAAGTTAATGGATCAAATGGTTCTTGAGATATCACGTTCAGGCTAAAACCTGCAATTTCAGAATTAACCTCTATGACCTTTGACCTTTAACCTACGTATCCCAAAATATAACCAGCTCGTCTCATTATGATGATGCATACTAGTTCCAAGTTTGAAGTTAATGGATCAAATGGTTCTTGAGATATCACATTAAGGCTAAAACCTGCAATTGCAGAATTGACCTCTATGACCTTTGACCTTTGACCTAGTATCCCAAAATCTAACCAGTTCGTCTCATTATGGTGATGTATACTAGTTCCAAGTTTGAAGTTAATGGATCAAACGGTTCTTGAGATATCACATTAAGGCTAAAACCTGCAATTTCAGAAGTGACCTCTATGACCTTTGACCTTTGACCTACGTATCCCAAAATCTAACCAGGTCGTCTTTCTATGGCGATACATACTAGTACCAAGTTTGAAGTTCATACCTCAAATGGTTCCTGAGATATCGCGTTAACAAGGCTAACACCTGAAATTTCATAAATTGGCCTCTGTGACCTTGTCCTTTGACCTACGTACCCCAAAATCTAATCAGATCATCTTCGTATGGTGATACATACTAGTACTAAGTTTTAAGAACATACCTCAAATGGTTCTTGAGTTATCGCTAGAACGAGGCTAACACTTGAAATTTCAGAAATTGGCCTCTGTGACCTTGACCTTTGACCTACGTATCCCAAAATTTAATCAGATCGTCTTCCTATGGCGATACATACTAGCACTAAGTTTAAAGTTCATACCTCAAACGGTTCTTGAGTTATCGCTAGAATGAGCCTTACACCTGAAATTTCAGAAAAATTGGACTCTGTGACCTGGACCTTTGAACTACATACCCCAAAATCTAATCAGGTCATCTTCCTATGGTGATACATACTAGCACCAAGTTTGAAGTTCATAGCTCATGTGGTTCTTAAATTATCAGACAGACAGACGGACGGACGGACAACCTGAAAACATAATGCCTCCGGCACCACCTTCGGTGGGTGGAGGCATAAAAATTAATCAGGGCTTCAATGCATCGATTGTCTAGCATAATCTTCATTTTTTTACAATGTCGCTCTATATATAATCACCTCTTCAGGAATCTCCTCTGTAAAGTTGTCAGGAAACACACCAATTTTACCATTGATCTCTCCCTTCCACCAGCCACTATCTCCGGCATCTTTATCAATAACTGTAACAATCTCTCCTTTCTTCAGCTGCAGCTCATCTGCGTTCTTAGGATCGTAATCATATATAACCTTCACTTTAAATAAACCTACACAGAGATGAAAGGATATAATAATGAGAATAATATGTTACATTTATATATCGCATTACATGAATACTTCAAGGTGCTTTACAATGTTATTTATTATGATCTATACAAGGTGATTTTCCATGGCAATAATTTTCCATATTTTGCGTTCTCTGATTTTCGCAGCGGTCAATATTATACCATTTTTTTTTTCTCTTCCGGGTTTTCGAATTTCGAATTTACTTTGAGTGTAAATTAAGCCGGAGGCAATATTCGCAAATCCGGTTTGAACCACTTTGAGTAGCAACGCAATACACAGCAATGCGCGAATGCGCAATATAATACAACGCAATACATGCAATACATACAGTGCGTGGATACACAATACAACGCAATACATGCAAAGCGCGAATACTTAGATGATGTCATAAAAAGGTACATGTAAGGCAAACTTGGGTGCAATATTAATGTATACATGTGAACTGAATGTGGCTGGTGAGATGATTTTTATTAAATTTTACATCACTTTCCTGTGGAGTATAGATAATAAAAACAATATTGACTGTACTGAATGAGATACATGTACATGTACAACCTATATTGCCCTCTCTGATTCCAATATTGCCCAAGCTGAAGGCAATGGCAATATTCGATTGACAGATCGGGCAATGTAGGGAAACGGCAAAAACAGTCACAATGACTTTCCGCAATCCTCACAGGTACCCATTATCTCCTGCGTAAGAGTGGCAGTGTAGATTACTGTAAACGCTGTTATTTTCACGCGATTAAATTTTTGCGCTGAGTGACCCCAAAATATACTTGTAGGTTCTTAAATTTGCTCTGCACAATTACACGCTCGTATGTAAACCCACTCTATTTATTAATTTACACACACGCAGTCCATTCAAATGCATACTGCATGCGCAACTACATACACATGCTCAAAAATGAATTGGACACACACACACATATAAATGTGCCGAAGCACGCAGTTCAACCCGCATAGGAAATCAGGCTAATATTTTTACGAGTTCTAGAATTCGCGCTTGCCGAAAATAGTGCGAAATCCGCGAAAATTAATGTATCACGAATATTTCAGCAATGTCTTGCCAAAGAATGCGGCGGGACTCAAAAAGCGAACCCTGTGATCCACAGTCCGGTGACGTATCCACTAGACCATTTGCAAAGTTATGTAATTACGGAATCCGTAGTGTGTTATTAAATTGGTTTAAGAGCTATTTGACAAACAGGAAACAATTTGTCAAAATTAAAGCTAATACTTCATCTATACAAACTGCTGTATGTGGAGTAACACAAGGCTCTATATTGGGTCCACTTTTATTTATTCTCTCTATAAATGACGTGCAATATATCAGACAAATTGAAATTCATCTTATTTGCAGACAACACCAGTGTGTTTATGTCTCATAAAAATGTTCAAATTTTACAACAGGAATTTAGTAATGAAATAAACAAATTTCTACATTGGCTTTCTTTGAACAAATTAATTTTTAATGTTAATAAAACTAACTACATGTATATGGTATAATTTACAAACAAAAAGATCAACCTCAATGAGATAAAACTTCAGGTAAATAATCACAACTTCCAACATGTATCAGTAAATAAATTCCTGGGAATAGAAATTGATTCAAAACTTTCATGGAATGAACATACTGGTGCTGTCTGCAACAAGATTTCAAAAAATATTGGTATTCTAAACAAACTTAGATTTCTCCCCAAATGTGTTTTAAGAACTTTGTATAATACATTAATTCTACCTCATTTATGTTACTGTGCTGAAGTTTGGGCAATGACAAGTCAAACCAATCTAAACAGAATACTGAGAATACAAAAGAAAGCCATCCGATTAATATCAAATTCTCATTAATTACAGAGCTCATACGAAACCTTTATTTTACAAACTGAAATATCTAAAGGTATTCGATATCTGTAAGTATCATATATCTTCATGTACTTGTGTCATAATGAATTATTACCGAGTGCACTTCCAAAGTATTTTAAATTGAATTAGATTTTCCGTAAATATGAAAGTAGAAATGCATCTAATTACCACCTACCGCAAATTAAAACAACTATAATGAAAAGATCAATTTCCTTTGATGGACCAAACATTTGGAATTCCATTCCCAATGTTATTAGAAATTGTCGAAGTCTTCAAACTTTTAAGAAAAAGTATAAAATGTATTTAATTGAATTTTACAATGTGCAATAACTCACCAGACTCTCCATTTTTTTCTTCTCTCCCCCTCCCCCCCCCCCCCCTGAATGTCTTGTTTAAATTTCATGCCTCCAACAGTACAACAGTTAATTTCTATATTCATTTATATACATTTCAGGGATGGGCTCTCGTATAAGGACTTTATTCCTTTTAGCTCTTCCCTTCGCTCTCATTATGTTTTGTTTGGATGTATGTTATTTTGTATGTCTGTTGTTGTATTTGTAAATGTAATTATTATAAATGTTATGTATTTTTTAATGATGAGTGTAAATAAATGAATTTGAACTTTGAACTTTGAACCATGACACCTCTACATTATTAATATACTTATACATTTATTTCATAATGATTATATTACTGATAATTACATCATCATATTCTTCAAGAACATAATTATAACAGAATTTTGATATTAAGTTACATCAAAAGAATGTAGTCCTATCTGACTTATGATGTTAATATAAATGGTATATATTGTACACATAAAGTAAAATTGAATAACATCGTAACAAGATTTTGTAAACAGTTGTTAATGTAATGTACATAGCATATATGTGTTAGATTTCTAATACTTCTTCATATATTGTTTACAAATAAAATAGTTTGATGTACATGTAAATACTATATTTTTTTTAAAAATGGCTATGATTCTATGATAATCCTTCAGCATTATTTGATAGTCTCAAAATTATGATAACCTGGGCCAAGTGACAGGTTTAGTAGTACAACTCTCCATATGTTTTGTACACAAAATTTCATATTTTCTCCATTATCTCTAAAGATGCTGCTTGACTTTTTGTGAACTCAACATATGTTGTGTCAAATACATTTTCCCATGATATATCTTAAGCTAAGAAGGAGACAAGCTGCACCTTGATAAATAAGGGGAAAATATGAAATTTTGTGTACAAAACATATGGAGAGTTGTACTACTAAACCTGTCACTTTGAAGCAGCATTGCCAATTTGAGGATCGCCACAGAAAGTAAATTGAGACTTTTCAAACTTTCATAACTTTCTCATTTCTTAACCGATTTGATGGAATTTTTTAAAAATTGCTTCTCTCTATCCTCTCTTTTCATTAAAATTGATTTTTCCCCAGGGTTTCATTCTCCTTTAACTAGTTTTTATCTTGTCTATTTCATCCAATCTTTCCAATGCTTTCACTCATAAATTACCATGTTTACGACTGGAAGATTTAAATTCAAACCTTTTGATTCTGCTGACGAGGAGTTCTTGTCATCTTTCTTTTCCTCATCCTTCTTCTCCTCATTTTCCTTCTTCCGTAACGACATCTACACACGTCAAAAAGAGAGATCACATACTTGTATAAAAGTACATACATATACATGTAGGGTGCAATTTGCAACTGTGTATATTCAACTCTTTACTTGCTATCGATCAAAAAGCCGGACTGCCACATTTATTTGGAGTATATGATACATATACACTGTACATGTACGTGTGACAAAAGTCTAATTTGGCAATGAACCGTTTGTTCCACAAGCCAATCAAAGCCTGTATAGAGTTGAAGCAAGAATATAATTTTAAAATACATATCATAAACTACTGTAAAACATTCACTACAGATGATTGCAACCTCATGGATTATCATTTTGGGAACAAATCGAAAACTGCCCCTAAAATTGTTCTGAAGAAAATGACTTAGCACTTGGTAAAACATCTGTAAGAAAATTATTCGAGCAAATTATTCCCTGCAAACCTTACGCTGAAGCTACCGCTTCTGGAGCATGGACCTACGAGAGATGTTTGGAGCGAATTCAACAATCTATCCTAGATCCTATCTAGGTAAACACAAGCATATCTTAGCTGCTGAAATATCATGATCAACATACAGATGTCATATGTACGTGAAACTGGTAAAATTTTGTGATTGATAAGGTCTCTTGATTATAAACTACATGTAAATGAAGAACCCTTGAAGAGATTTCTGTGATAAATAGAGTTGATAAGAACACACTTCCTGATTACACAATCAAAAGTTATCTACCTTGTCAAACTTTCCCCTACAAACTAGGGCAGGCTTCGTCAGACCACTGGCAATGAAAAATAGTACATGTACATGTACTAGCGCAGTTGGACTAGTGATATTTTCCTGAGGAATACATGTAGTCTATACTACTGGTGCCCTGACAAAGCCTTTCGTAGTTTGCAGTTGAGAGTCTCACAAGGTAAGATAATCATGAAATTCATCGAAGGACAGAAACTGTGAAGACTGCAGAAGATCCCGATTGTTTCATATTCTATACATCCTTGGATCTGCAACAGCACTTAGACCAGTGTGCAAACATGCTTTCATAATGATACTAAAACTAAATGACTTACAAACCACTTGGATAATGCTACATGTGAATTTCTAAAATAAGACCGTCATTTATAAAATACACATGTACATGTACTACTCATGGTAGAATAATTAATCACCACCATATTTTCTGTTATAATGAAATTAAATCAAATCAAATTTTCTTGGTGCTATCTTTAAATGTACCCATCCCCATCATGAATCTTCAACAGCTTCATGGAATATTTTGGGTTATTTTTTAAAGGAGGGGCAGGGGAGAATTTGGGTTAGGGTGGTGGTTCTTTATGAGAGAATGCACAATCATCATCCAATGGAATTCAAAAAGCTGAATTATACTCACTGATTCTAAAATCCTACTAATTCTAAATAAGGAGCAGTATACCAATAAAATGCCACCATCACCGATATAATAAAGATTGTAATATCATAGACATCCTCACCCTCTTCAAAGCAAATGGGTGAGACTCGGGTTTAGCTTGAGTACGTACATCTTGTGAGGGTGTCTTCCTCAACTGAGGCATCCCCTGAGCAAATATGTTACCATGGCCGATGCCTGAACTCTTGATCTTCCTAACGGGTTTGTCCTCCTCCAAGGGCGTGTTTCCTCCAGAGGATGATACCGCTAGAAATAAGGAGATAAGGGATAAGGGTTATGAGATAAGGAGATACATGTAAGGGATAATGGTTATGAGATAAGTAGATAAGGGATAAGGGTTATGAGATAAGGAGAAAAGGGATAAGGTTCATGAGATAAGGAGACAAGGGATAAGGGTTATGAGATAAGGAGATAAGGAATAAGGTTTATGAGATAAGAGATAAGGGATAAGGAATAAGAGTTATGATGAACATTAATGGTAACATTTGATATCACTGGTCAGTGATCTGACATTTACGCAAGTGACACTGGCTCCAGGCCTTATTCCATCAAAGATAAATGATTAGGGTTGGGGTCAGGCTTTTAGATACAAGGATGGCTGGGCTTCGAAAAGTCGCCCATTTCTTTGATGAAGAAGAAGCTCTTATTTGTTATCTCCATCAAGTGGACACCCTTTTTTTTTGACACCCAGTTTTTAAATCCTGGCAAAAAGCCTGTTTGGGGTGGCAATTGGGTTTAAGGTTATGTTTAGGGCTAGGTTTAAGGCTAGGTACATGTAAAGTGGTTTGTCCAGGGTTAACTTCAGAATTCAGTAAATGTGGCAAATTGCTCATGAAGCATTTGGCGTCATGGTGTAGAACCCACTGGTGATGAGACCCGAAAATAATCAATTTTTTTCTTATCAAAACACTAAAAGTCACGATTCATGGTTGTCATCAAAGTACAAAAAAGAAGTGGGAAAATATTTCTGGAAGGGAAGACAAACTCAAGGAATTGGTTTCTGTGGTTATGATCACATGCCAAGTCATAGAAAGGAATGGTGAATAGTAAAAAGCAAAATAGAACACATTACTCTTCTCATCTACAAAGGAATGATAATGCTATAGTTGAGACATAGAGAAATATGAAGTCCCATCATCATAGAGAGGTACATGGAGTTGAAGAGAGGAGTAGAAGATGAAGAAATAACATGATTCATGAGAGAAGAAATACAGGAGGCGAGTTGGCTCAGTCGGTAAAGCGTCTGCCTGTCGAACCAAAGATCGTGGGTTCGAATCCACCCCAGGCGGATGACTGAAGCCTGCGTTGTGTGTTAACGTGCCCCTCCCTTGTTTCATAGACGCAGGCTATGTTACAGTGGAAAACACTCCGTCCCTCAGACAGGACGTTAATTGGAGGCCTCGTGTAGAAGACAGTCACCACCTTTGCACGTTAAGAACCCACTGCACTATTCGAATAAGAGTAGGGGGAAACCCCGGTGTAGTGGTGTACCTGCACATCCCAATCAGTTATATCGGGAGGAGAGACCTAAGGGTTACAGTGATTCAGTTTGCTTTTCCCCTCCCAGGCACAGGTGACGCCAAATACATAATAATAATAATAATAATAACAATAATGTACATGGAGAAAAAGAAATCAAGGAGAAGACAAAATAAGATACATGACAAAGGTTGGTTTACAAAATAATATGTAAATTACACAGAACAGCGAACAGGAAAATAAAACCTTTTATGATACTGTTACAGCAGAAATTTTTGCATGCATGTAACTTTAGCAAATTTTGTGAGTGGTCGAGAGTCGCGAAAGTTTCATAACGCGAAATAATCAAATCATAATTGAAACCAGTGGCGGATTTAGGGGGGGCAATCCCGACCTGTGCCCCCCCCCCCCCCATTTGAAAGAAAAGTATGCCCCCTCTTTTTGTGATTGTTCCCCCCCCCCCCCCTTTTAGAATGAAAAATCTTTTTTTTTTTTTTTTTTTTTGCCTGTCAGATAATTATGGAGGACCCCATAACCCCCCCCCCCCCCCCGACATTTGGAGGGCTGGCAAAAAAAAAAAAAAATTCGTCGGCATCCCCTCCTCCCCACTGAGCAACATTTGGAGAGCTGGCAAGACCAAAAAAATATGGATCTCCCTCCAAGCAGTATCCTAAAGTTGACAATCCAGCATTTGTGTGCCCCCCCCCCCCCTTATACAAAATCCTGGATCAGCCCCTGATTGAAACAACATAAACTTATTGTAATTTGCGAAAGTTTGTTACAAAATTGGCTGTCATTAACATGTCACGAAAGTTTCTGGTTTGACAGCATACATGTATGAAATAGATGGAATAAAAGAAAAAAAAAGAAAGAGAAAATGAGGAGAAGATAGAATACTCACTATCTGGCTTTGCTTCTTGTGCAGCATCCTCATCTACAATGGTGACAAAATTTGAAGGGAAGAGTCCATGTTTTCCCTTGATGATACCTTCCCACCAACCCTCTTCAGGCTGGTCAATGACTTCTACCGTGTCATTTACAATCAATTCTAACTCGTCCTCATTCTGGGGACTGTAGCTGAAGGTCACCTTCGCACGCATCTTCCTCTTCTTACTACCCCCCTCTGTACAAAGTGAGAGAAAAAGTTTGCTTTAACCCTTTCAGGACAGGAATTATTTCAGGGCTAAATTGATCACATTTTGTTCTTTAAATTGGCAACAATAATATTTTCATTTTAGTTCTACATGGTTCTAATAAGGTGTAATAACTTTGAAAACAATATACATGGTTAGAAATGTTGTCAAAAGTTAAAAAAATTGCCAATTTTGATTTTAAAAAAATGATTTTGAACCTCTCAGTGTGTTGCCAATTTAAGGATTTAAAAGCTTATTCTCGTTTTTAAAATTCCTGGCATCAAACGCAATATGGTCATGCAACAAATATGGACATACAGTAGTGTGTGGAGAAATTTTGCTCTTTCTACTCACGCATCTGGTATATTTTTTAGAGCTCTGAATCAAAAGTTATTGAGCCAAACCACAAAATGTGGTCAAGTGTCTCGAAAGGGTTAAATACATAATTTAAATCATTGTGAATAACAAAGTTAAATATGTTACTGAAAA
The DNA here is from genome assembly GCA_025618425.1 of Heliocidaris tuberculata. NCBI lineage: Eukaryota > Metazoa > Echinodermata > Echinoidea > Camarodonta > Echinometridae > Heliocidaris > Heliocidaris tuberculata. The sequence goes on along the minus strand of CM046837.1, from coordinate 36,682,723 downwards.
GAATGCATTCTAAATTCTACTGATGGATGAAACATGTGTATCTATGTAATAAAGTGATGAATTATTATCTATTTTATCATCTGATTAAAATGGTGAATTTATAACCTTGCTTGTTGCCTATGAAATGAATTAGCACTATCATAGCATGAATCAAGGTTTTAAAGGGCAATCCAACCTTGGCAATAAGATGATTTGTTTGAAAGCAGAAAAATAAGAAAAACAGAATGGTGAAAGTTTGAAAGAAATCGGACAAGGACTAAGAAAGTTATGGATGTTTGAAAAATGAGATCACTACATCTATGCAAATCTCAAATTGGCAATTTGGGGAGTCAATTGTGACATTTTTGTGGACAACTCTCCCATTTGTCGTACACAAAAATATCATTAATTTGCGGTTTTCTTCGAGGCGCTTTTACCCTCGGGGCTGCACTCAAAATATATTGGAGATAGCATATTGTTATAAGTCTTCATGAATGAAAAGATCCTAATGAGTAATGCATTTTGAAAAAAAGTGACATTTTAGTCATTTTGTGTGTGAGAGCGAATGGGGGAGTTGTCCACAGCTACATCACAGTGACATTACCTATTCGGCCAATTTGAAATTCCCATAAGCATAGTGATTACAACTTTCAAAAATTCATAACTTTCTTATTGCTTGTCCGATTTTGTTCAAACTTTCACCAATCTGCTTCTCTAATTTTTCCTCTTTCTTTCAAAGCAACTTGCTATTAAGGTTGGATTTCCCTTTAAGTTACCATTGATACAATTGGTAAATTGTTCCGTAAATAAAGAAGGATTTGTAACCATAAAACGTAATTAAAGAATAATCACTCAAACTAGTTACGTGTACATTTGTAAACTTAGAATGCTCGTAAACAAACACTGCTGTAATTTATTTGGTACATATTTAAATAATGTAAGCAAAGGAAATATTCAAATTTAAGAGTCAGTAAATGAATGAATAGAGGTATTGCTTGAGTAGAATACTATAAAATGTTCAAAGTAAAATTAATAGCCAGATGGGTTACAGTAGGTACTTCATACTCATAACATAAACCAAAACCAAAACCAGGAATAGAGATGGTATAATAAAAAACAATGACATCAATTGGCATTCCTGGAAAAACAAGCGAATGAGTAAATTATGCGACATGTAATATATGTCCCCACCGGAAGTGTAGATCTGTGGAATGGCATTAATTTTTGAAATTTCTGATAGATCCTTCCAGATAATACGAAAAATGAATTTGTTGATTTTGAATAAATTAGAATAAATTTACATAATTACAATGAATTTCAAAATTCTGTGTAGAAGTTTGGAAGCCCCCACCAAGCCCTATCAGATAATTCAGGACTTCACCTTTTCAAGAAACAATTCTCTGTACTCCTACATGTATTCGATCTTTCGCTCTTCAAATCTCCTCTTCTCTCCTTGCTCTACTAATTAAACACAACATTCCTTTTCAGGACTTACACACAAAGTAAACCGTAAACCTCATCGATGTTACATTGACATTGTAGATGATTTTCTGAAAGTTTGTGTAAATGGCTACCTACAATCAGACCTGGGCCCAAAACTTACCATTAATGGTAACTCTGCCAGCAATGGTAACTACCATGGTAACATCACTCAACAGCCAATCAAAATCAAGGTTTCCATGGGAGCTACCATTGATGGCAAAGTTACCGTTAATGGTAAGTTTTATGCAACGGGGCCCAGACCTGGGCCCTCTTGCATAAAAAATTACGATTAAACGCAACTCAAAAAATTAAACGCAACTTGAATTTCAACCAATCAGGATCGCGTATTTGGGACTTGCGTTTAATTTTTTGAGTTGCGTTTAATCGCAACTTTTTATGCAAGAGGGCCCAGTACATGTATACAAATGTAATGTATACACAAAGGTACACTGTACAGGTGGTATGAATTTCTTCAAGTGTATATATTTGCCTTGTAAAATGTACAGTGTACTATTAGAAGTACAAAGACCTGCAGGGTTTTACAAGACAGTGTCAATGTCTGGAGGTTAACCATTCTCTACAGAAAATTTTGAATCATTTAGCTGACAATGTGAGGAATACCTGCATGCTCAACATGTACAATCGATTTCTTTTTGTGAATGCACATGTACAATATGGTAAACTTATCAAAACTGGTGTAATATAGTATAGTCAAGCATTGTACTTCCGAACAGGATGGAATACCGAACGTGTACAGTTAAGTTAGGCGCATTAAAATGGCGTAACCTTTCATACATTGTACGCGTGGGACTACGCGCATGTTATCCACACTATTTGACACAGAGAACAAAGGGCAGCAGATCATAAAATGAGGCAAAAAAAAAACATATTAAATAATATGTTATTTTTACATGAAACCATGAAAACGATTAAATAATTGATTGAAAAATCCCTTATTCTGAAAAATATCTCCATTTTGAATGAAACTTTAACCTAAAACTGCCGATTTCAAAGACCTCACGACCGATCCGTTCCTGTCTAACGTTTAGAGAGAGACTGATTACTGCATAACATGCATGCAGTGGCCGGTGTTTATATATTGGCAACCCTCGATATAAAGCATGTTCTTGTAGAATGTGCGATCGACCTGCTGAACTATGAGTGATAACAAAAAGTGTGTGCGTAATATTTTTGTTGATTAGACTCAGCATAATGAGGAAATTAGTCCCATACATGTAGGGGCACATTCGGATATACAATACCATTTTCAAGGGACCAAAACGCCGCGTCGTTGGGAAAGGGTTCGCTCGGAAGGGAATATCGTATTAAATCTATGTTGTCTTTTTAAAATTCCATCAACTTCTTTTTCTGTAGGACTTTGAGCATTCATTATGTACATGTAAGTTTGACAGATATTCGTTTGATATTTTATTTGCTATCGTTGCTTTTCTGAAAAGTGTTCGGAAACTGGATCCACTACCATACATGTAGAAACTCGACAAAATAAACAAAACTTGATTTAAACATGAAGTACATTTTACATGATGTCCTGGAGGAGGGAGGGGTACTCAAATTTTTTTTTATGATGGGGGTGTGAGGCCTGGACCTTGAACCCCTAACCAATCTTTAGAAAAAGAGTACCCATGTTTAGGGATTTGTCGTAAAAACTGGACCTTGACAGTGTAAAATTTTAGCAGGTTTTCACTGCGCAGACAATCGGGCCAGGCTCGTCCGGGACATCGACACATACGTATGTGTGCAGTAGTTTACATGTACGTACCAGAGATTTTGAACAGAGATTTTGATCAGAGATTTCAGATTTTTCTGTGAGTTTTCTTACACTTCTTTCCTAAAACCTCAAGAAATGGATTGAAAAAATACACAAGGCACTGGATTTCGGGATACCAACCATGTTTAGGGATTCTGTTGAAAATGTGAACCCATGTTTAGGGATTTCTTGTGAAAAAGTGACTCATTTGGGTGGCACATCCCCATAACGCGTATATATGGAAGTACCCCCCCCCCCCCCCCCCTGGTATGATGTGTACAAGGTAGTAATACTGGTGTAACCTACAAGTTTACATGGGAGATCAAGGAATATTTCTTGAAGTACACAATACATGTAGGGGGTCTATGATCTAATTTGAGTGTTTTTGAGGCTGAAAATGACATTGGAGACACACAGGAGAATAACACAGGGTTCTTGAATTTCAAAGAGGTCTAACTAGTATTTCCTGGTCGGGTATTGACACGTACGTGTGGAATAGCACAGTCTCTTTATTTGTACCATGTGCAATAAATGGAAAACATGTTGTTTTGAAGCATGTTGAAGCACTATTTATAGACCTACATGTACATGTCAGGGAATAATTCACCTACTGAAATTTGAAAAGCAATTTCAGTCAGCAGACAGATATTTTGTTTAAAATTCTACACATTTCAATGTAGCAAACTGCTACACATCTGTAAATTTGTGTAGCAATCATCCCTAAATGCACAGCAAATTGTTATTCTATACCAGGCAAATTATCCCCTGCATGTATAGGCCTACAGTAGTCTCTACAGATAAATACATAGGCTTGGAATCATTTTCTTTTTTTTCCCCCCTTTTTTCCCATACTGTAGCCTGACAAACGTGTACATGACATGTACAGATATATTGTATTTGCACTTTGTCAGAAATGTATAAATATACCCCGGAAAACCTACAAGCTTTTATACATGTAAAGTGTATTTAAAGTACTTCTATTTAACTTTTCCCAGACCAAATAAGTATCATGGAACAACAAAATCCTAAAAGGAAGGTCTGAGGTAAATAGACTATCATGTAAACAATGACTGATTACAAATCATGTTTGTTTTATCTTTTGGGATGTAATTAACAACCGTGAGGAATTTGACCTTTTATGGTCTAGTTGCCACGATACTGTCAACTGGAGAAATCACTAAATCAAAGAGACTACATGTACATTTGTAGCTTACATGATTGTATAGGCAAGGAGAACGACCTTGGTATACATACATGTACATGTACATGTACATATACATGTAGGCCTAGATAGAATATTTCAAATCAATGCCTACATACATGTATATGGATTAGCCCTATCAGATGAGAAGAACAAAATCCATACAGCAAAGGGCCATAGACATGGGATATCACTTTAAAGGTAACAGATAGTTTTGGGAAGCTCTCAAAAACTTTGTGAGATTTCTTTGATTTTACTTTATAAATAGCAGGGTACTAACATAACTAAGATGCTGTGAAGTTTTTTCCTCCTCAAGTAAAATATTTATCGAATGAGAGGTGAAAAGTAATAAAAATCCCTGGCCCAAAAAAGGGGGGATGTAAATTCAAACAACGGCCACACACATTACGCACATGGGGATTGCTGTGTGTTATAGAATACACTACACACAGTGCGAAGCGCTGGGTTTATTGTGCGGGGAACCTTCGGGTGGATATGGTCTTAACGTGAGGCAGTGAAAAGCCGTTACCAAGCGCTTCTTACAGATATTTACACTAAAATTTGTTCGAAATCGTGAATGGAATGTTAAATGATCTCGTACATGAGTCTTATGATAAAAGGAGAATAGTATGTGACTATGTTAGATACGTTTCTTGCCAGTATGTTTTTGCTACCGAGACTATCTGTGAGCTTTAAGGAAACTACTACACACATGTACATGTACATGTACATTGCATGTAGATTAGGAAGAAAGTCTCATACACGTACAATATACATGAATGAATGTACATGTACATCTACATGTACATCCTAAAAATAGGCTAACTTTATCTTTGCATATCATGGCAATGAAGTACTGAAACTTTTTATCACTAACTAACTCTCTATTGTCAAACCCTCTAAATCAGTAACAATCCATGCTCCTGGTACAAAAGAATCAATTATTTTCACCACTGGAATGTGTTGGCCATTTTATAGCAAATTTCTCTTTGCAATTTTGGCCATAAAGACCTGGGCTCCGTTGCATCAAACTTACCATTAACGGTAACTTTGCCATCAACGGTAAATCCCATGGAAACCTTGATTTTGATTGGCTGTTGAGTGATGTTACCATGGTAGTTACCATTGATAGCAAAGTTACCATAACGGTAAGTTTTATGCAACGGGGTCCTGGACATTAACGGATGCATGTTTGCTCCAAAATGTTAAATTTGGACCCTCAAAATAGTGAGAATTAAACAGGGATCCAATGCACATACATGTGTAGACCTTAAAATTCCAATCCGGATCCCCCCCCCCCCCCCCCCCCCCGGGGGAAAAAAATTCCTTATACATGTAGTAAGCTTAATTACAGTTTTACAGTATAAAAAAATCATAATTGCAAAACTGTAGCAAATCTAATCTCATTTTCAAGTCATTTAACCTAGATCATTATCATTAAAATCATCATCATCTTGATCTTATCACAGTCATCATCAGTTAACACTGGTCATCATCAACTTCTTCCTCTTCCTCATCGTCATCATCATCATCATCTTTATGACTATCATCACCACCAAAACTAATTGCATTAATAGCTACATGTAGTTCACATGAACATACAGTACATGTACCTTGCTACTCAAGTCCTACAATGTATTTCTTTACAAATCCAATTTGTGGTTTGCTATGTACATGTACATGTACATGTACGGGACTAATTAAAGGTATTGTACTACATGTACAATCAATGCTACGTATTAAAAATAAAATTAGCAAAACAAAAAAATGAGATTAAAAAGAATGTTCATAAAGTTAGTACTTGCAATGTAAAGATAAAGAAAACTGTGTTTTCAATAGACTTCAAAGCCATTGCTGCCACGGTGCCCCCCCCCCTAAAAAAAAATAAAATAATAATAATAATTTAGATCTACATGTAATGTACATGTACATGTACATGTACATCAACTGCATGCCAAACAATTCAGAATCAAACAATTTCCTAAAAAATGTATTTGTTATTACTATTATTGAAAGACTGATGGTCTCGACCCCATTTCAAATGTAATTATGGAAGAACTTTTATTATTTGCACAATTCTGATAACCACATTATGTTCACATTCTTTTCCAGAGTTGACTTCCAAAAGCACTGAACCTTAAAGCCTACAGTCATTCATGAAGCAAAATGATTGCATCTAGCATAGTACCGAGATGAGTAATGAGTAATTTCATACCTGAACGCCTGGTTATTTTACAAACAATATGTTGTTATTCCGGTTTTCAAAACAGAAAAAGTCAACAAGTACTCACTAGAGACAATAGGCCTAACCAAGCATGCCAAGCTGTTGACAACTTTATTATAAATAGGAATAATTACAATACGCTCCATGGTGGTACACCTACAAGTAGTTTCTGTTTTCTATAATCAGTCAATACATGTATTCCAACTTCTGAAAGAAAAGCACCCCTATTGATGTATTCACAAGCTAAAGGCTGGTCTAGATTGGTTTATAGAAGAGTACATGTACATTATTGCTTCATAATATTTACCATCCATCCCTCAAAACAAAGGTTCATTTCGAGAAAATGTATTTTTAAAAACGTTTTCAATCATTACCTGTATCATGTAATAATTGTGCATATACTGTAATCATTTCCTGTAGTGTACATACATGTATACATGTACATGTACATGTACATGTAATACTCTCATTAACCCTTTCAAGACAATTGACCACATTTTGTGGTTTCGCTCAATAACTTTTGATTCAGAGCTCTAAAAAAATATATCAGATGCATGAACAGAAAGAGCAAAAATTTCTGCACACACTATGTCCATTTTTGTTGCCTGACCATATTGCGTTTGATGCCAGGAATTTTAAGAACGATAATAAACTTTAAAATCTTTAAATTGGCAATACATTGAGAGGTTCAAAATCATTGGTTTTTTTAACAAAATTGGCTATTTTTTCAACTTTCAACAAAATTAAGAACTATATATTGTTTTCAAAGACATTACACCTTACATATATTAGAACCATGGAGCACTAGGAGAAAAATATTATTGTTGCCAATTTGAAGAAGAAAATGTGATCAATTTACCCCTTAAATAATTCCTGTCCTGAAAGGGTTAATGTGTGTATACTAGGCCAGCCAAATGTATACAAATTGAGGAAAGGTGGCTGAAAACCACATACATGTACATGTACATGTATCCCCAAATTGAAAAAAGGATAGGAACATGGAACTACATGTACATGCTGATAGACAACATACATGTGTGTGGAATGTAAAAAGTCGCATCATTCCATGGAATGCACCTTTTATTTGGCTTACATGGTAATCAAAAACTGTACATTTTGATATTTTCTGTCAGAAACTTTGGCAGAGATATAAATGCTAATGGTGCGGATTCTGTTAGAATCTGTTTTTTTAATGTTAAACTACCAGAATTCAAGATTACCTTTTTACAGTTCTTGGCAAAGCACAAACCCCTGAATGCATACTACAGTATTTAGGACATGTAAAACAGCCTTTGATTTCTAGAAAATTACAGGCATGTGGCTCATTGTAGGCCTATATACATGTAGATGCATCACATTATCCCAAAACTAGAAGCTAATTTGTATCAATCCTATAGTATGGATCACTGAAAGTTGGCTTTAATGGGAGACCTCGTACAGGCACCTCTGAGTGACGCAGACCAACGTTTCCTCTAAAAACAGGAAATACTGAGAAGGTGACCCAAGACATAGCTCTCCAGAAGTACCTGCTTTTGCTCCACTCATGATTTGCCAAAGAGAGCTAGAGTAACATGAGCAATAGATACATTGCATATACTGTTATATGGAAGTCTCTTCAAAACAAAAAATGAAGTGTATGGTTTTGACAATAATCAAGATTTGATTTTACTTTTTTGATTAAGTAATGTCTATGTACATGTATGTTGTCAAATTCATTTTACACTACATGTAAATCTTTGTTGTCTTGACTATCTCTTTATTTGTCTCTGTTTCTCTCTTCTCTAACAACAAGAATTCTACTTTTTGTATTTCTCTCCTTTTCCCTTTGTACTTTTTCTATGTACTTTGTGTGTATATCTCGTTCTCTCTCTTTCTCTCTACCCTTTGAAGGTCTGGAATCTTCAATATGCAAGGGTTTTCTGATAGTTTTTAGTATAAGAAAGACAAATTAACATACTGAGAGATACATGTACATTTGTAACTTTGATTCTTGAATCTACATATGAAAGTTTTGAATTTTACAACACATAATTTTTTATTTTATTTAATGAACAGAAACTGTCAAATTTCCATCCCACTTATGCTATGAAGTATACAAGATAAAGCACTTTGATAACTAAAGGATTCGCTTGTAACTGTTTCAAAGGTTATGGCCATGATTCTTGAACACAACAAATTTCAAGTACCCATACTTGTACACAGTCCACTTATTATTGAGGTATCATTTCCTTTCTTTTCAGTTCATAATACTTCCAGAAGAAATACAATACACTGTGTATCAGGTTTTTCAGATTTAAAATACATGTACACTATTTCCTTCTCATAATCAAATACAAAATGAAATGTACATTCACAACAAAACAAAACCAAAAAAAAACATGGTGGAAAGAGGCGAGGTACATGTACATGTATAGTCATGGATTGTATTTCTGAACAGATTGTATTACCGAACGTGTACATGTACAGTTAAGCGCCTAAAATGGGTTTTCATACACATGGGACTACGCGTATGAAAACCACAATATTGAAACAAAGGTTGTGTCTTTTTCCCATAGGTTTCACACATTCGGAAATACGTACCTTTTTCAAGGGACCAAAACGCCGCGTCGTTGAGAAGGGGTTCACTCGGAAGGGAATATCATATTAAATCTCTGTTGTCTTTTTAAATTCCATCAGCTTCTTTTTCTGTAGGACTTTGAGCACTCATTATGTAAGTTTGACAGATATTCATTTGACATTTTATTTGCTATCGTTGATTTTCTGAAAAGTGTTCGGAAACTGGATCCACCACCATACATGTACAGTACATGTATGTCTGCTATGAAACTACATGTACATGTATGAGCTCAAAAAAGAAAATGAATTTATGAATGAGATCAACAGAAAGTTTAGTTGGTTTGATCTCACTCACAGCAAACCCTGACCAAGATTGCCAAAAAGGCATTAAACTGTTCTCAAGTACTTACACCTTTCTGGCGCTCTCTGTATCTTCATCTCACCTTACAGTTTATTAGATCTCTCTCATCACAATACCAAGACTGCAATACTGACTCCTGAGAGCCAAAAGGGCATCTACATGTAATTGGTCATAAAGTGCTAAACACCCTTTTGGTTCTCATCATCTCACCTCACAGATCACTCTCATCACAATACCAAGATTGCAATACTGACTCCTGATAGCCAAAAAGGCATTAAAGTGGTCATAAAGGGCTAATGCCCTTCTAGCTCTCAAAAATCTCTGTATCCTCGTCTCACCTTAATGTTCATTAGATCTCTCTTATCACAATACCAACATTGCAATACTGACTCCTGATAGCCAAAAAGGCATTAAACTGGTCATAAAGGGCTTATGCCCTTCTAGCTCTCAAAAATATCTGTATCCTCATCTCACCTTAATGTTCATTAGATCTCTCTTATCACAATACCAAGATTGCAATACTGACTCCTGAGAGTCAAAAAGGCATTAAACTGGTCATAAAGGGCTTATGCCGTTCTAGCTCTCAAAAATATCTGTATCCTCATCTCACCTTATAGTTCATTAGATCTCTCTCATCACAATACCCAGATTGCAATAGTGACTGCTGACAGCCGAAAGGGCATCTAATTGGTCATAAAGTGCTAAACACCCTTTTGACTCTCATCACTTCACCTCACAATTCATTAGATCTCTCTCATCACACATCCTTACCAAGACTGCACGAATGACTGAGCACTGAGAACCAAAAGGGCATTAAACTGTTCATAAAGTACTAATGCCCTTCTGGATCATCTCTAAGACGATATGATCTCACCTCTCTTCTTGACTTTAGCATCATCAGCCATCTCCTGGCTCCCTAACGACACGTCTCCATTGGCTACCGGACCCTGACCATGTGACTTCATTGATGACGATGATGATAAGGAGGATGAAGGCGTGGATGATGATGGTGCTGCTGCTGCTGGCTTCTGTGTACTACTAGGCTTCTCAATGACCTGACAGAGGAAAACAGAAGAAGAAACTGAGCTGCATGTTTTGGTAGCGAAAACAGGGTCAGGAATGATGACATGACAACTGGTCAAACAAACTCGGTCAGACTCAAAGGCACAGAATTGATGGTAAAGAACAGATCACTTCCTACAAGGACAATCAGGTCTAATTTCCTGCACACCTACAGCTTGAGACATGGCATTCATTGTTCAGCAATGACAAGGTGATACAACAAAATATGCCTTAGCAAGTGCCACCTGTACAGAAAAGACTACAGGTCTGTCTATTAAGACCATATTTTTTCTTTCTCTTAACAGTTTTCAGTTTCAGTTTTCAATTTTTATTTTTTCTCATTTCCAACAAAATAAATACAAAATCAATATACAAATATTGTGGGAATTAAACATTTGGAACAGAATGCATGCAATATAAAATAATAAAAGTATATATTTCAAAGTAAACAGATAAATTAGTATTGCAATTATAAACTAAGGCAAATCATCTGTTTTGTTGGAAATGGAGAGGTCCACTGAGAAGCGGAGCTTGTAAATTGTGGACCCCTCAAATAACAGTAATTAGGAATTGTAAATTACATAATAAAAAATAAGAAGGGTAGTGGCCAACAGAGAGAAAGAAAAAAAAAATGTACCCCAAAAATGACAAACACAGTGTACCAAAATGATGAGGGAAGAGTGAAACAGTGTTTCTCACTGAAACATACATTTATCAAGGAACCTGTTTATAGTAAAGACCACCTGTTTATAAAGACCACTTTTCTTGATTCCTTAAGCAGTCTTAATACATGTACATGTACATGTATGTATACAGGTTTCACTGAATATAATGCATATAAGCTACGTGCACACAACAGGCTACAGAATGAAGGTGCTTTTATCACACAACAATGTAAACCGCACATGTACAGGAAAGACAAGTACAATCTATCTGCAAGTCTGCGATTAAGTTAGTGCTGTTTCCGAACCGCCGAACCGAACGGAAATTCGCCGAACATGGCACTTCCGAACCGAACCGAACCGAACCGAACGCAAAGGCTTGGTTCGTATGTTCGGCGGAAAAATGTAAAGGTTCGTGTTCGCTACTTAGTTTGGCATTTTATAGGCTTATAATTTCAAATCACTGTTTCTTATTTCTGTTTTCTTTCGTTGTTTTATTCCTCTCCAAATCCTTTCCCATTGCCAACGAAAGAAATGAATTTTGTTCTCACTCCAAGGAGCAAATCAGCAAACGCTTGGTTTGGAACTTCGGAGGTTCGGCGGAAAATACAAACGTTTTTGTTCATTGCTTACTTTATCTGAGTCCTATGATTTCAAGTCGTCACTTTTTTTTTCTAATTTCCTTTGTTTATTCGTTATTTCTATTTCCCTTTCTACTTTCTTTTTGTTGTCACTCTGAAAGAGAAGAGCTATCGAAGTAATCAAACTTTTAGTTAATACGGCAACAAGGTGAGTTTGATAGATTGAGGCAGCTTTGATGCAAGACAGTTGATTTTGCAGATAAAATGAACATCCGATTGAAGATTATTGTGAGGGGGAGAGATTGGGGAGAAAAGGAGAAGAGAAGGGTAATGTAATAACAAAGGCACTGTGATTTGGAAATAATGAGAACTAAAATAAAATAAAGGTTTAATAAACTTGCCAGGGCCCTCTTTTGTGAACTTTAATAGATCGCATTTTCAAAGTAATGATGCAATCTATCAGAAATTACGAAAAAGGGCCATGGAAGGTGGAGAAGAGATGAGTGGAAGTGAAATGAATGAATGAATTAGGTCGGAGTTCAAAACAAAATAGGAGAATGAACGTCTTTTGTTCCCAGAGTTATGCTGTCCTTGCCCACATCATGCCCACACAGACCCAATTCAAGCTTAATCTGTGGTTTTTTTCTTATCACATTCTCAATTTCAAACATAAACAGCGCGATAATTAATTGTCCCCCAAGAGAGCTGTAAAGCCCAGCGCAACACGCAGTGCAATCGCGCCCCTGAGCCCCGCCCCGGCCACACTCTTCTCCACGTGGAAGAAAAAAAAAGCATCACTGCGCCATAAAATTTGACCAATAGAACGGCAATGAAAGTGTTTTCTTGCATATGCATGATCCAATCGGCTGTTGCACGTGATTATTCGCGAATGTGATTGGCCGTCACCTTACCTTCCCAGAAAGCGCTCTCTGTGTACGGCTAGCTCCCACTGCACATGCACACTGAACGCTTTCTCTATTATGCTAGCTGACGTCGCGATCGCCGGCCATGAATATGATTGGTCGGTGATCGTGACGTCACGTGCACTGTATGTGTACGGAGCTGTGCAGTGTAATGTGCATTGCGTAACATGCACCATGGAGGTGTAAAGAGAACTTCGCGTTTATCATCAAGACTTGGTGATAAACAGAGAAAGAGAAAGAGAGAGAGCCGAATAATTATGTCAACAACTGGTTTCTCTGGGGGCTTGTTGTCCGCCGGAGACTCCTGGAATGTGACAGGGAGCACGTGAGCGCAATTAATCTTATTGGGGGTAACTCTTCGTCTTCCTTTCTTCCTCAATGCTCTTGCACTTCCGAACCTTCGAACCGAACGAAAGTTCGAACAAAAAATGCCGAACCCTTCCGAACCGAACCGAACCCGAACATGGCGCTCGATCGACAGCACTAGATTAAGTGCTTGTCAAGTGTTGCATTTCAACCTTCCATGTTATTTAAACTCCAGACAATACACTTTACCTTGTTAAGACCACAGCTAAGGCCAGGCTAACACTCGAACACTGGAAAAAAAAAGGGTTGGTCACATCACCAAACAATATAATCCCAGCAGAACATTATCCAATGAAGCTCAACCTGACATATGGGCCTGACAGTCTGCAAATAGTACACTGGATTTCTGTCCTCAAACAATATCCTTGATTCAAAATTCACCTGTACATGTACCCACGTACAAGAAACCAACTAACATTTACATGTACCTCCGTCTCAATCATGTGCACTCAGTCCTGAGAGAGAGAGAGAGAGAGAATGGAAGTTGCTTTCCTCTCAGCTTATCACTGGATCTTATTGGCTAATATCCTTCAAATCTAACAAGTACTTGTCATCTAAAGGAAATCTCTATCAGAAACCTCTATAATTCTATAAGAACAATGAGTGCTACTACAGACACCAATCCAATGTACACTTTAGTTCCTTGTAACTCCTTACAATTGTGATTAGACTAAGGGTGCGTTTATACTCCCATTTTTCAGGCCAGAATGAGCCTTTTGTTACATGTTTAGTTCAAACACGGTTGCGTCCAGTCATTTTCGTATAATTGCCAATTTAAAACGTAGGTGTAAAACTCACAAAAAGGTGCATTTTGAATCTGCGTTTCTCCAAAAACATAGTTTCTGGGGAAGCATAAATGCACAATCATTCGTAAACATATTCATATGACGTCATATAAATGCGTGGCATGTGCAGTGAGGTTTGTGAAACCAGCTGCAGAGCCCGAATTTGCCTGGAGAAAAGAAGTATAAACAGTACCCTGTGAAACTGCATTTTAGATGATCATTCTGCCCTTGTAAAAATGTATAAAAATGTATGAAAAAAACCAAAACAAAACAATGACACTCTGAACACTAATGGTAATGACTAGTATACATTTATGCAGTGTCATTCTATTAATTTAAAAAATAAACAATTTTCTCAAATATCAATGACTTGGAATTTATCCATGAATACAGAATTGACTAATCTAGTGGGTTGTAATGTACATTCTGTATAAGAAAGAAAACGAAACCTGGTTTTAATGTTGTGCAGGTTTGATATGACATTGCACTTCTTACCTTTAATACAGTTACATGCTATATGTACATGTACGTACATACACAATTTACTCTTCAATCTTTACAGCTGTCAAGAACTGTATAAATGCTATTTTTTACCTGAAAACAAAAATCTGACAAATTGATTTAAGGGGCTTGCCAATTATAGTAGGCATATACACCCTACTTTTCCAAATAACTATATATCGTTGGGTTCATAAATCAACTAGTCATTACTCATTTACATGTATCATTTTTTTTCATAAAAGTCTAAACGTTGACTGCACATACATGTAAGTGTATATATACATGTACATGTAAATGTATGTACATAAAGAAGATAACTGAATGTGTGGAAATTTTTTTCCATTTTAATTCTTTACACACATGTAGCTCTTGCCTTTAATAATGTCATGAATTACGAAGTGAAAAACAATTGAAAACAAGATAACTGTTTCTTTCTTTTACTAGTGTAGTACATTATATCACCTATTTCATTTAATGTAAACCACACTAAACTAGTGTACATGTATGTGAATTTTAATTTTATGTACATGTATAGTACATTACGTTTACATACGAATGCACCATGAAAAGAAACAATTCTAGACAATATAATACTTGGGTTGTGTTTTCTTGACTTTATCATTAGCATGAGCGTAAACATGCAGGAAATTCTTTTCACAAGCGGGAACATAATAGGTCCCCCCCCCCCCCCCCCCGATGAATAGGATTGCGTAACACATCTCCGCCACTGATCATTAGGATCAGTGTTAACTATTTCAGCCATATTCATGATGGAGATTATGAGAAGTTAGCTTACCTTGACAAAGTTGTCTGGAAACATGCCTCTTTTACCGTCGATTTCTCCCTCCCACCATCCTCCTTCCATCATGTTAATGTTCTTAATAATGGTTCCCTTGTGAAGAGTAAGTTCATCCCCATTGACTGCATCATAGTCAAACTCCACCACTGCCTCCGCTATGACATACACACAAAAGAAAAAATATGATTGAATAGTTCCAACTTTATACCAGACATAAAGGTTTCAAGCCCGGAAAGAGAGAAAAAACAATAGAAGAGAAATATAAACAGTACTTAACAGAAATAACAGGATATACTGATTTTGATTTAGCAAACTTTCATACAAATACACTTATGTACTAGGTACATTTAACTTGCAAAAATGTATTTAAAAACAATGTACAAATGTAGAGATATTACAGAAATGATAATTGACATGAAGGCAGAAAAATATATATCTTGCAATATGTTCAACACCCTCCCCCTCCAAATCATTCCTGGGGCCATGAAAGCACCAGTCCAGTCAAAGAGGAATTGGGTAGGTACATGTAGAAGGGGGAAAATTAACCCTTCTACATGTATGATAAAAGATTGTGTATAACAAAGGAGTCTCTTGAGAATTGGGGATTTCCCTAAAAGTTGGTTGGGCCACTTTATGTACTTGACTACTTGTACAAAGTACATGTATGCAGGCACCCATTTGTCTGATAACGATACATTTTCAATTAAAGGAGAATGAAACCCTGGGGAAATATCAATTCTAATGAAAAGAGAGGATAGAGAGAAGCACTTTTAAAAAAAAGTTCCATCAAAATCGATTACGAAATGAAAAAGTTATGAAAGTTTGAAAAGTCTCAATTTACTTTCTATGGCGATCCTCAAATTGGCAATGTTGCTTCAAAATGGCAGGTTTAGAAGTACAACTCTCAATATGTTTTGTACTCAAAATTTCATATTTTCTCTAATATTTCTAAAGATGCTGCTTGTCTTTTTGTGAACTCAACATATTTTGCATCAAATATATTTTCCCATGATATATATTTTGAGCTAAGAAGGAGACAAGCTACACCTTGAGAGATAATGGGGAAATATGAAATTTTGTGTACAAAACATATTGCGAGTTGTACTACTACATGTAAACCTGTCACTTTGAAGCAACATTGCCAATTTGAGGATCGCCATAGAAAGTAAATTGAGCATTTTAAAACTTTCATAACTTTCTCATTTTGTAACCCATTTTAATGGAACTTTTTTTTAAATTGCTTCTCTCTATCCTCTCTTTTCATTAAAATTGACTTTTCCCCAGGGTTTCATTCTACTTTAAAGGTACACCCTACAATGTATATGGTGTGTACATGTGAGTATGCTTGTGTCTGTTACATGTAGGGTAGGGCAGCTGTAGGGTTATTAAGTCCTTAAAATACTGATGCTGTATGGGTTTGCAAGTGTAAAATCACTTCCTACAGGAGGTTTAATAGTGAATGGAAGATTTGACATTGTGTTAGATCTTACTTAATATCCTTGGTAACCTTTTCAAGACAAATGACCACATTCTGTGGTTTGGCTTAATAACTTGATTCAGAGCTTTAAAAAAATATATACCAGATGCATGACTAGAAAAAACAAAAAAATTTATGCACACACTTTATCCATTTTTGTTGCATGACCATATTGTGTTTGATGCCAGAAATTTTAAAAGCAAGAATTAGCTTCAAAATCCTTAAATTGGCAACACAATGAGAGGTTCAAAATCATTGTTTTTTTTCTCAAAATTGGCATTTTTAAAACTTTTTGACAAAATTTCTAACCATTTATATTGTTTACAAAGACACTACACTTTATTAGAACCATGTCGAAGCTAAAGAAAAATACTATTGTTGCCAATTTGAAGAACAAAATGTGATCAATTTATCCCTTAAATAATTCCTGTCCTGAAAGGGTTAAGGCTCTACCAGTATACTATACTAGTCTGCAAGCACCTACCCTAATTTGACACTATATTAGAAAACCATTGTGTCTTGAGAGAAGCCTAACCTAGGTTCACACTGGTTGTGCTTGTGTCAGGAGTAGGGCCATAGTACAGGGCCTATGGTAGTCTTATAGTTCAGACACTCTGTTACACCTGCAAACGAATATTACTATACAGGGCGTAATTAGCAGCTTTAAAATTCTACCAGACAACCAGATAGTACGTACATGTATATGTATGTAGTTCTGCCTTTATTGCCCGGATGGCAACTAAAAAATGTCATTGTTATTATCTATTAATTTACATGTAGTTTCATGTGATTTTGTTCATTTGACTGCAAATGACTACCAAGTATTATACATTGTATGCAAGTAATCATCTACATACATGTAGTTGTGTGGCTTGCGACCCGAATAAACAGTTCAGTGAGAGCTATGTAATACCTTTCAGTTAATACTGAACCCCAACAAATTTCATTAGCTACCAATTTTAAGGGACACAATTTTTGAGGGACACAGTATCTAGATAAAACAGGTAAGAATCAATTCAATTCTGGCCACCTGCCCATGCTTCCTGCAAAAAATGGGATTAAAATTAAAACTTTATCATCAGATTGTAATCTACATATAGAAAAAATTTCTATGACATGGTTTTCATGAAGGTAGTATGGCAGGCTATTTATATCTTTCTCAGATTCTCAGTGCATTGCATCATAGTTTGTCTGTACCAAATTGATGACAAGTTACGATGAAGGTTGTGGTAGCAATGGCATTGCCAGAACAGAACTGACTCAGATTTGTGTTTATGTACATGTAGTTGATAGCCCCACTAGGGCTAAAACTTACCAAATATGGGTGCCGTTGCATAAAACTTGCTATTATAGTAACTTTGCTATTATAGTAACTTTTCATGGAATACTGGATTTTGATTGGCTCTTGAGCAATGTTACCATGGTAGTTACCATTGATGGTAAAGTTACTATAATAGTAAGTCTTTATGCAATGGCACCATGGAGTGAATTCCACAATACTTGGTAAAGTATAAATCACCAAATACCTTGGATATTATCTAAATAACATTATCGACATACCTTAATACACGAACATGTAGGTTACATCTACATGTATATGTATGGGAAGTTATATTTCGCTAGAAATCACTCTACGTGTAATAACGAAAGCAGTGGAGGAAATCATCTGAAGAATACCTCAATATTTGTTTACTGTCTAGCAGTAGCAGGATGGGAACCTGAGCTTCTGAATATCCTGTATATATGTTAACTCATCTCTTATATTACATGTACATGTAGGCCCATTCATACAAGATAAAAATTATTTTGAACTGCAATTCAAATCTCATGGTTTTCAGACTCATATATACATGGAACACCCTTATGTTATCTTTCTTCCACTGTATGCAGCAGCACTGCACAGTGCACACTGCCAATAATCTTAGTTATTCACAAATCAAACTATTAGCGCAATACATGTAGATCACAATCTAAATCTCACTGATGTAAGTAAATTTATCACATATTATTGAATTTTGGAGCAAGCGCCATACAATGTACATGTACATGTACAAGTGTCTGATACATGTAAATTGTATGGCAGTTACTGGCACAATACACAACAACATCATCATCATCATTAATATTTTCACTCTAATTAATTTACATGTACATGTACATTGTATTATCATCATTATTAATATTTTTTAATAGAAATTCTATACAATGCTAATGTAGAAGAAAACGCTCAGCACGCACCCCCCCCCCCCCCCCACACGCAATTTTTTTTCTTTTCTTTTTATGTTCTGCAGCATCTGATTATTAAATCATTATCTCATAAATTTTTGGGGGTCCACACTCATAAACTGATTCTTACCAGTATGTACATGTACATGTACCTTACTATACTGCTCTCAGTGCTCTGGGCAAGGAGTTATCACAGAAGTGGGATAATTTCTTGCCCTGGGTGTGAATGACCCTACTGTCAATCGAATTTAAGTTAATGGCATCCTTTGTATAAATCCCAAAGGTTCCAGTCTTGATAATATTACAATGTGAAAGAAATTGATACAAGAGTATTGACCATTCCCTATTTCCCATTCATTCCTTTTCTCCTTTGGCAATATCAAAACAATGTATGTTATGGTGCATACACTGTAGAATGTAGAGAGGGTAGTGCCACTGGTTTCCAATTTTGGGGGGTCTTTTTTTTTTCTTTCTTTCTTAAGAAAATAATGAGTGCAATGAAATTTCATATGCACTCTATAAGCACAAGATTAAAGATAACATCCTAATACAGAAATATGAAGGAAGTACCTTGGAACTGAATGATTTTTTTTCCCCCTTGTTAATGCAAGTTATTGTATTGTTATATATAACAATATATTATATACATATATGATATATTAATATTATAGTTATATTATATATTATATCTACATGTATATATTACAACCAAAAAATTGTTAATGCAAAGTTATTAATATATTATATACATGTATAATATATTAATATTATAGTTATATTATATATTATATCTATATATTATAATATTCATATGAACTCTATTTAAGCACAAGAAGATGATAACATCCTAATATAGAAATAGGAAGGAAGTACCTTGGAACTGAATGACTTTTTTTTTCCCTGGTTAATGCAAAGTTATTGTACTGTTATATTATAGGTTTTCCCGCCCAATTTTATCAGAGTTGCATTCAAATTCATGAATAGGCGTTCAAGTTCGAACGATTTTTGTCAACTCTCTGCTACCATAGTTCATTTTCATTCTTTGAGCATTCAATTTCATTTTATATCATTCCTTTTAAATTTCATTTCATTCAATTTAGAGAGAAATTCATTCAATTCAACGATGCGAAGTTGTTATTCAATTTCGCACTAGCTGGATAGACCTTCAATTTTCATCCTAAATACCAATTTCAATTTCATTTATAGGCACACACATTCGCACTTTGAACGCTTGAATTCAATTAACATAAACAAGTTCTGTAGTTCTATGTAATTCTTACCTATTCTTTCATGTCATATTCACCCTTGTTCACTATTTTCAATTATCATGATTATATAATTTCATTTTCATTTTCAAAGTTTCATTTTCAAAGTTTATTTTAATCATATTTTATATATTTTTCTTTCTAATTTTTTCTTCCAGTTTTGGTTTATTCCCTAACAAGGTGTAGCTTGTCTCCTTAGCTCAAGATACATGTATATCATGGGGAAAATGTATTTGACACAACATACATGTATGTTGAGTTCACAAAAAGGCAAGCAGCATCTTTAAAGATAATGGAGAAAATATGAAATTTTGTGTACAAAACATGTTGAGAGTTGTACTACTAAACCTGCCATTTCAAAGCAACATTGCCAATTTGAGGATCGCCATAGAAAGTAAATTGAGACTTTTCAAACTTTTATAACTTTTTCATTTTGTAACCGATTTTGATGGAACTTTTTTAAAATTGCTTCTCTCTCTCCTCTCTTTTCATTAAAATGGATATTTCCCCAGGGTTTCATTCTCCTTTAAATAGCACACATACATACATGTACATGTACACATGTAATTTGCATGTGTAGGATTGTGGCCAAGACTTGAGTCAAGCAGTTCTACATGTAACTTTACAGTGCTCAGAGCTACATGTACATGTAAAGCCACACATGGCTACCACACCTCGTTCTGTACTGACATCTTAAAGGAAATATGATTAATATCCTGGTGCACTGGAAATGAATACAGCACTCATAACTGTAGTCTTCAACAAAATTTCTCTTTATAGAAAGGTTTACGGTTTACTTCTCTTTCTCTTCATTCTGGCTACATGTACATGTAGCTGAATTCTTTAAAATAAATCACTCTATTTTTTGTGTTGGGTTTTTTTTCCTCAGGAACAATTACATGTAATCAAAGTAAAGAGAGTTTAATTTATGTTTTTAATACATGTATGACAATTTTGAGATTTACAAGACAAATTTTACATACATTGTATCTCTAATAATATTCTGTTCTTGTGTAGCACTTTCGAAGGACTACTATTACCTTGGCTTTGAAATCAATAAAGACTCCACTCAAAATTACCATGTAATATATGTCTTAACATTCAATATTTCACTTTTATATACTGTACGCATACCTACATGTATGTAGTAAACATATAAATGATACAGAAATCTTATTTGGATGCTAAAATATGTGCTGAATATGTTACGACAAATTTCATTTGAAAATCAGATTTTAAAGCATGTGATAATCTCATTTTTAAAGGGCAATCCAACCTTGGTAATGTGATGATTTGTGTGAAAGCAGAAAAATAAGAAAAACAGGATGGTGAAAGTTTGAAAGAAATCGGCCAAGGAAGAAAGTTATGGATGTTTAAAAAATGAGATCACTACATCTATGCGAATCTAAAATTGGCAATTTGGTGAGTCAATTGTGACATTTTTGTGGACAACTCTCCCATTTGTCGTACACAAAAATATCATTAATTTGCGGTTTTCTTTGAGGCGCTTTTACCCTTGGGGCAGTACTAAAAATATATTGGAGATGGCATATTGTTCTAGGTCCTCATGAACGAAAAGATCCTACTGAGTAGAGTAATGCATTTTGAAAAAAAGTGACATTTTAGTCATTTTGTGTGTTAGAGCAAATGGGGGAGTTGTCCACAGCTACATCACAGTGACATTACCTATTCGGCCAGTTTGGAATTCCCATATGCATAGTGATTACAACTTTCAAAAATTCATAACTTTCTTATTGCTTGTCCGATTTCGTTCAAACTTTCACCAATCTGCTTCTCTGATTTTTCCTCTTTCTTTCAAAGCAACTTGCTATAAAGGTTGGATTTCCCTTTAATTCAAAAATATAAAACATATGCAAATATTTCTCATATGGTATGACTAATTTGCAATTTTAGAAGTGATTATATTCAAAGATCTTACATAACTTTGGATCTTCCATTAGTACACGGGAGTGTCAATTTACATGTACATTGACTGTAAATGTAAATTGTACATTACTGTAAATATGGAATATTTCGCAGTGTGAAAATTTTCACGTAGCATGAAATTAAAAATAAAAACACATAAATATTTTTATTAAGGTATTCTTTTACACATTAATAAAAAGACATGATATTCACCTTACCTTACGCGAAAATATCAATCGCGTGAAAAATTTCCACTATTACAGTAATCAGACAATACTAAAAAATATATAATGAAGTTACATGTAATATTCAGGATTAGAGAAATGAAAGAATGATATCAAGTTTTACACAGGTGTATATGGCCAGAAATCTCTCAAATTTCTAGACAATAATGGAACCAACCCAACACTAACCATCACTCTCTGAAAATAGAGCTACATCACGTATGTGTAGCCAAGCCAACTGTATGTAAGTAAATTTCCTTCTTGTTTCTCAGTTGGATCGGTTTCAACATTGGTTCGGTCTACATGTATGACTCTACATGTAAAACATATAGCTTAGACTTGGAAGTGAACAAAATTTGTAAAATTTCCTAAATGTCAGTCGGAGCAAGTTTTGCTTTATTAACCCATAGCAGTTCAAAGTTTTCTTAAAGTCTAAATTAATCAGCTTTTAACTCTTCAAATTGGCACCAATTATTACTATTCCCCACTCCTACTTTGTTTAAAAAAAATGTAAAAAATAAGTTACAGGAACCAATGTGAATGTAAATGAAAAATTTAACAGAAAAATTGTCAATGTGCATATGAAAATAATGATTACACATTTTACATTGTGTTGCCAATTTAGAGAGTTTAATGATTCGTTACAATTAAATCGCTATTTTTCATAAATGGTACAATGTACATGTACTGTACTGCATTGGAAATAGACTCAAGATTCTCAGTGATTTTTGCTCTTTCTGCGCATATATACTTCCTAGCATTGTGGATCAAAAGATATTAAGGCAAAAAAGACATAAAAGAAGACACTGTAGTGCTATGGGTTAATATTGTCTACACCGTATCCGGACAACTACCCCCTGGACAATTACCCCCCGGACAACCACCCCCCGGAAAACCACCCCCTGGACGACTACCCCCCTAGGACAACTACCCCCCAGGACAACTACCCCCTAGAACAACTACCCCCCAGGACAACTACCCCCCAGGACAATTACCCCCCAGGACAACTACCCCCCAGGACAATTACTCCCCGGACAACTACCCCCCGAACAACTACCCCCTGGACAGCTACCCCCGGAAAAATTGTCCTGGGGGTAATTGTCCTGGGGGGTAGTTGTCCTGGGGGGTAATTGTCCTGGGGGGTAGTTGTCCTGGGGGGTAATTGTCCTGGGGGGTAGTTGTCCTGGGGGGTAGATGTCCTGGGGGGTAGATGTCCTAGGGGGGTATTCGTCCAGGGGGTGGTTTTCCGGGGGTAGTTGTCCGGGGGGTAGTTGTCTAGGGGGTAGTTGTCCTAGAATCGTCTACACATGTACAATGTACTTCCTACATGTAGTTTCTACATATGAAGTCAGTTGATTGAACATTTTGTACAAAAATGAGGTGTTTTATCCTAGAAATTCTAATCTAAAAATCTACAAATAAGCCTATTTCATTACTAAACCTTTCACTAAGTACAAGATAAAACTTGTTGCTTTATATAAATTTATCCTGAACTGTATGAAAAAGCATAGATACATGTACAATGTACATGTACATGTACATGTCATTAGTAAAAGTTTCAGGGATAAAGATCTTCCTTTTACAATGTACGTTGATCGTTAACCAATAGAAGGCCAGGTAAAGTGTTCTGAGGTTAATTTTATACATTCTAGCTGTACACCAATTTTTTTTTTTAGGTGATTGGTACATGTACACTGTAAATCAATGACACTGTCCTTAGGCAGATTAAAATGAATAGAAATTGAGGTTATTTTTGGTGCACCTGTCAAGCACAGACATTTTTGACAAGGGGAAACTTTGAACAAGCAGCTAGCTAGGCAGCTGCGGTCTGAGTGAGATATTTCTGGCTTGTACAGTAGTCATGAAGGCAACAGATAGTAGACAAACCCCCTGTGCTGTGAATCTGTCATCCAAAGGAACTCATAATCTTCCTCTCCACTTGGCTTAACCCTTTCAGGACAGGAATTATTTAAGGGCTAACTTGATCACATTTTGTTCTTCAAATTGGCAACAATTATATTTTTCTTTTAGTGCTACGTGGTTCTAGTAAGATGTACATGTAATGTCTTGAAAATAATATACATGATTAGGAACTTTGTCGAAAAGTTGAAAAAGTTGCCAATTTGGACAAAAAAACAATGATTTTGAACCTCTCAATGTGTTGCCAATTTAAGGATGTTCAAGCTTATTCTCCTTTTTAAAATTCCTGGCATCGAAAGCAATATGATCATGCAACAAAAATGGACACATTATGTGCAGAAGTTTTTGCTCTTTCCACTCATGCATCTGGTATATTTTTAAAGGCTCTAAATCAAAAGTTATTGGGCCAAACCACAAAATGTGGTCAATTGTCTCGAAAGGGTTAAAGGGAGCCACTGCTCGATATCCACGTACATTCACTTTCATTCGCTTGCCGCCTATTGTAAGGCCATGCACAACAACAATCTTGGAGCAGCGAACAAAATTGCCGTCGAGGGTGGGGTAGTTTGTCAGTTGGGTTGTTCAGTTTGTCTGTTTTCGGTCAAATGCGTGCTGCATACAGTACACACAATTCATGCGTTTGCCGAAGATGTACGGAGATTCCCAAATATTACCCGAGCCGGGCCAAGCTCAAAAACAACACGATTGGCGACTTTTCGCTCCCTTTAAAGGGATAGTATCTATCCCTATTGCAGGACAAAAATATAGCAATGCATGAATACAAGAGTACAGAAGAAAATAAAACTCCCCTCTGATTTACAAGTAGGAAATGTAAACTGACTTTTCATGGAATATTCAAACAATAGATTTGAAACTGAATAAGTGGCAGGTCGCTATCTACTCTGTGGATGTACAGTACTATACAGTGTACCTTACATGTATATGTATCTCCCCTTTCTATCCTAAAAACATGTTTTCTGAACACTGATAATCTCAGCATAGCTTTGTATTATAAAGCAACAACATTGTGTGACAGAATATCCTTTTTAAAAAACTGCATACCCAGCAACAGTTGTATATCAAAGTTTTATGAATGACAATTAGCATATTGGTACATGTACATGTATGTAGACAGTTATAATAGATATTATTATTCAAGTTTTGATCAGATATTATCATTCAAGTTTTGATTATCATTCAAGTTTGATTATTATTCAAGTTTTGATTAGATATTATGAAACTGAAAAGTCATATTGCCGACTTGTATAAATGTATAGTCACGTTTATGTGCCGCATGATTCATATGAAAATTCTAATGTTGGTCTGAACTGTAAACACAGTCGTTAATTCTATTCTAATTACAGTACATGTATGACTTTATTATTCATCCACATCAAGTTTGATTTTAAGTTCTAGAAAATGCAGTGTTTACCTTCTCACATACATGTAAATCATAGAATTTCTAAAGCAGCAGTCTATTTTCACAAGAATCCCTGGCAAAAATTGAAGCTTCTCAAATTAATTTCTGTTCTTTTCTGAACACTAGAGTAGCCTCTAACTGTCTAGAGATCCATTCCCCTATCAAAATGTGATACACTGAAGATTAAACATGATCTTAGTTCTGGTGAAAAATTAGAAGGATTCTCTGATGAATTAATACCAGAACCCTGTCTTATAAAGAGTTGCAATTGATTCAAATTTGTCGCAACTGTGCACTTACATGTACATGTAAGAGATAGGAGTTGCCATCGATTCAAATCAATCACAACTCTTTATAACACAGGGTCCAGGTCTTTACAGAAAGTTAACAGTACTTTTTTTAGATTTCTATTGGAGTTACATTTATGTACATGTATGACTGTGTATGATGACTATAGTCTATTTTCAAAAGGGAATCAATTACTGGTAATTAAGGAAACCATTTACCGCTATCTATGTTTTATCTCCTAGTCTTCATGGTTTGCTTTCAAGGGAATTCATTACATACTGGAGATTGTCACATGTACATGTACAAACTGTAGAGGTGTTCTACAGTGAAACTGAGAGATTTTAAAGGGAAATCCAGCCTTAATGGAAAGTGGTTCTGAAAGAAAGAGGAAAAATCAGAGAAGCAGATTAGTGAAAGTTTGAACGAAATCAGACAAGCAATAAAAAAAGTTTATGAATTTTGGAAAGTTGTAATCACTATACATACATGTATGGGAATGTCAAATTGGCTGTGATGAAGTGGTGGACAACTCCCCTATTTGCTCCAATACACAAAATGACTAAAATGCTATTTTTACAAAATGTATTACTCAGTAGGATCTTTTTCCTTTATGAGGACCTGTAACAATATGCTACATGGGTACCTACATGTACATGTACATGTACAATATATTTTGAGTACTGCCTGAGGGAAAAGGCGCTTCTGAGAAAAGTGCAAATTTAATAATGATATTTTAGTGTATTACAAATAGGAGAGTTGACAGCCAGTTGACCCACCAAATTGCTAATTCGCATAGATTTAGTGATATCATTTTTCAAACATCCATAACTTTCTTATTCCTTGTCTGATTTCTTTCAAACTTTCATCATGCTGTTTTTATTATTTTTCTGCCTTCACACAAATCATCTTATTACTAAGGTTGGATTGCCTTTTAACAAACCACTGGACAAATTACAACACAGCCTGGTCCACCACTCACAATACTAATTTCACGTCAGGGATTT
This sequence comes from Heliocidaris tuberculata, assembly GCA_025618425.1. NCBI lineage: Eukaryota > Metazoa > Echinodermata > Echinoidea > Camarodonta > Echinometridae > Heliocidaris > Heliocidaris tuberculata. The sequence continues at coordinate 36,655,723 of CM046837.1, read as the reverse complement.
TTCTATTGCTTCTCTATAACACACTCTATTGGTGTCAAGATATCTCAGGCTATGTACACTTTTAGGTCCATTACAATCCTGAACCAATCGCCTTGAACCGCAACACGAGTTACATGTACACGTATATTTAGCAGGATACATTGCAGGTCTGATGGATATTAGAGTTGAGAGGAACAGTTCAATAATGATCTTTAATGCCCAATTATGGACGAATACATGTACATGTAAGCTTAGGCTTATTTTGTACACTTGAACTTCATATTTCCACACTAATAGTCTGGGTATAGGCCAACATTGTAGGCCGCAGTCTTTTCCCAAGTAATAAGTTTGGGTGCAGCTTACTTGCAACCACAAACAACATGGAGTTCCTTAAAATAGTGTCCAAACCATAATAACTTGTCAAGAACCACATACCAGTACTGGTACATGTATGGGATAACACTCTATTCCTACATGTACATGAACATGTACATGTATGCTCTTCAAAAGGAAGGATGAGTTCTGGATAGAATGGTGAAAAATAATTTGTGTAAGTGAGGAAGAATACATGTACATAATGTATACATGACATGTGTATGCATCACCCAAAAAAAGTCCACTGGAAACGATTGCTTATCAAATGCCCTCATATTCGAAATATGAAGAGAAATAGCTAAAAAGTTTAGACCAAACTTTTATGCCACATGTGTATAATCTCATACAGTGTACAATGTACCTTTATTGTGCAGTGCATGCAACCTTCAGAAAGACTATTCAATATGAATAGTATATTATTTTGTTGATTCCAAAACCTCATATATATAATGTATACTAACAGTACTGCTTCCAGACAGTTTCTTTTACAATGTAAATGCATGACCAGAACTCAACTTTATCTTTAACTCATTTGAACAGTTAATATGAATATATGACCAGTCAAAATCTAATCTAGAGGACATTTCTACTATGATAATATTCCCAACTGACATAAAGGGAATGAGAAAACTCACAAATCATTTTTTACCTCTCCCAGACCTCAACCTATTCTTTATATACATGTATTCGGTAAAAGTGCACAGTTGTAGCAGAGGCAGCAGAGCAGAGCAGGGCTCATTAATAGCTGCTGTCAGGGTAACATTGCCCACCTAAAGCATCCTATAAGTCATTGCTTTGTTGCCCAGATAGCAACTAGAAAAAATCACAGTTATTAGTTTTGCATACTGTGTATTTCAGTTAAAGGGGAAGTTCACCCCGAAGATTACTTGAGTTTAAAAAATGCAGAAAAAATAAAGAAAAATATTGGCGAAAGTTTGGACAAAATCCGTTAAAGAATAACGGAGTTATGGACTTTTGAAGTTTTGATTTTGTGACGTCACATGCGAGCAGCTCCTCCATTATGTAATGTGATAAATATTCCATAAAATACAGTTTTCTCAGAAAATTCAGAATATTTTCGTCTGTGCATTTGATATATTGTCAGAAATGTTATTCAATACTAGATTCTGAAAAGAAACAATATTAATTTATCGTGAAACGTAAAAAAAAATGCGAATATATGGAATATTTATTACATGACCAATGGGCAGCTGCTCGCATGTGACGTCACGAATCCAAAACTTTAAATACTCATAACTCTTTTATTATTTGACCGATTTTCATCAAACCTTCGCCAATATTTTTCTTTATTTTTTCTGCATTTTTTAAACTCAAGTAATCTTCAGGGTGAACTTTCCCTTTAACTTACATGTAACTGTAAATGACCACCACAGGTTATCATTGGAAACCTGCACAAGATTTACATGTAGGCTGCCCTCCTGGCAACCTCAAGAAAAGGTTAAAGATAAAGTTGAGTTCTGGTCATGCAATTACATTGTGAAAGAAACTGTCTCAAAGCAATTTGAAAAGGTCGATCATGTCTACAGAAAAGTGGTGAATACTGTGAGGTTTTGGAATCATCAAAATGATAGGAAACTGACCCAATCTCACTGAAAAGCACATGCACTGCACACAGAAATGGGTGTATGGGACTGCACACACAATGTTGTATGAATGTTAGGCCAGAACACTTCAGCTATTTCTCATCATATTTCAAATGTGAGGGCATTTGAAGAGCAATCCTTTTCAGGGGACATTTCTACTATGATGTTCTTCCAAACTGACATGAAAGGAATGAGAAAGCTCACAAATTATTTTTCACCTCTCCCAGAACTCAACCTTCTCTTTAAAGGGCCAGTGTAATGAGAACTCCGGGGAAATGAAATCGTGCGGAATTTGCAAAAGACTTGTTTACTTGTACACATAGCACGCCCGTTGTGCGAGGGCGTCGGACTATTGCCATAAATGATCGGAGGCACGAAGTTGACCGAACTGGAGCTAGGCGAATACTTCGGGTTTAACGAGTCCCAGACCCAGGCCCTTAGTCTTGTAACTGGTCGTAACCTCGTTCACCCAAACAAGTTTAGTGTAATGCTGAAATATTTCCAAATACAAAACACGGTTTACTTCTGGTTGACTAGTCTAGCCATCGTTTCTGCACTGCCCTGCCGCGACGCGTTGTCGCCATGATTACTAACTACCCTCAGTCTCTACCAGAGAGCTGGCTCTGTAATTACTTTTCCATATGTTTGATTACTTTCCCATCGCGCGAAATTTAAAACACAAGCCAGTCTTCACCGAACTATCTCAGAGGTGATCCAATATGAATCACATGTTTTAATAGCACGTGTGATGGAAGTCCTTATATCGAAAGTGACACAAAGCTCGGAGTATATATTCCTCTCTCATCGGAAATCGCCCATGCAGGCCCACCAAAGTATCCCTTTAAGTGAAAGCCCTACTAGGATTTTACAGAACACAGCCATGCATTCTGAGAGAGCATCTACATCTACATGTAGCCTCATAGTTCATGATGCTGAAGAGGCATTGTGATTGTAATTACATGTACATTGTATGTGCTGCAAATTTGACACAGCCCCACAGTTCCATGAGTGTTACAGACCAGGCATCTTCAGCACTATATGCCAAAGACGCCCGGTCCAAATGCGTGCGCGGCCCACTCGAAGCGGTCTTGTCCTCCGTACGGTGGATCTGAAAATTGCATGAGTGACAGTGAGTTAATGACATATCCCCAAAATTACGGGACACTTCCGGGTCTACGAGCACAGCAAAGGCTTTTTCGCACTCATGGCGTATGTATACTGCCGTCTACAGAAGCAACAGTGCAAGATAGTAGCACAATTAAATTTAGCATGCAGCGTCGGAACCGCTCAGCGTTGCACTGCCTTGTTCATCTACAACCCATATTTCGTGCCAATCTCACAGTCTTTGTAATGCTAAACGCACAGCGAAAGCTACGGTAAGGAAATCCACATCGCTGTCGCCATAATTTTTGTTTTTTTTTTCACGTTTCTCATGATCCGGTCGTTGAAGTGGTTGGATGGGCTGGAAGACAAAGATTTTTTTAGGCTTTAGCAAACTCCGAAGGCGGTTACACTTCCCTGGTTCACCGTAGATCTACATGTCTACTTTTTTTTTCACAACATTCTTTGTTATGATCCACACACAAAACAAATGGGCTTCTGATTTCTGAGAGGAAAAAATTGGCCAAGGAAAAGTGCCTTGTTGTTGGTGTTGTTTCTATTATCCTCTGGTTAGCAAAGTCTCCAATATCAGAGACTGTCTCCCAAGTGTTTACGAGCCAGTATAGGCTGTATGAGTCATTATCTACCATGTCTACACACATTCTTGTCCTTTCCCACACATAATCGACTTGGTAATTAAGACAATGGAAAATGTATAACCACATGATACGACAAGCTACGATCGATGAACAGGCATTCATCCTTATATCATCATGGGATTAAAGTAAACTAAGTAAAATGCGCCTCTACTGTACATGGAAATGGATGAATCTTGCCAGCTGATTTTTTTGTTTACTCGTCTCTCCGTACGGGAGACTGCTTCCCCCGTGTGGCTTGATGTTCAATGTCATATTTTATAAAACATCAAGCTTGTTTGCCTACAATCTACATGTCATGTTTGCATGTATTGTATGTAGGTTTCATTCCTTTTTTTGTCTTGTAACTAAGTAAAAGTAAAAGTAACAACACTAAGCACGCTATGTATGTGACTGGTACTAAGTGGTAGAGTTATGTAATATCTACATGTAACAAATTGTAAGTATCTTGAAAAAAAATCAACACAACCATGACAACAACAAAATTGGCTCTTTTTTCACATTTCACACGTATGACATGCATGTAAATTTCAATGAAAAATGCTGTGCCCGCGCCTCCATCCCCGGCCCGCCCCGATCCCCAACCCTTCCTCGCAATCTTCGATCCGCCCAGGAGAACCCCCGCCAGACAACCCCGGAAGTCAACAGGTTTCAGCTGCGACTGAGTTCCCCATGACATGTCCACCAAACAAGTTCGAGATCAAAGTCATCATAACAACACAATAACATTTAACCAAAAACGCAATATATCATTACAGAATACATACCCATCTTGATCGGCTATGCTGTTATTACATCCAGTGCGAACAAGTAAAATTTAACTGAAAAATTATCCGCGGAAATGTTATTTCGGCTTAGACTAATTATGCACATTTAGGCACTTCCAAGTTAAGAAAAAAGTACGCAAAACATTAGTTAATAAAATCTCATTTTTAAATAATAAATGTTATGAACTTTATATACTATTTCTATTTATATATTTATATATTTTTCTGTATTATTATGATGATATAAAAAAGTTTTTTAATATAGAAAATATCAAATGACAAATTTTTATATTGGCAACTTTCTCACTCAGAAATTTAGGCTAACTTCCAGGCAAATTGAGTTTACGTAATGACTTGATACAGCGCCCTATTTAAATTTGTTCTTTTTTTCACTGATCCCTTAATTCTTTCAAAATAACGACAACAACAAAAGGGGTGGTCGAGGTTTGGAGGTGAATTGCTTTTTAATTTTTACCTACGTTGAATTAAACACTGTCTGGAACCCCGCCTCTCCCTTTCCTGGGGCCACCCAGGTCAAAAATCCTGTAGAAACAATTAGAGATAAAACCAGTAGAAACTTGTACTGGTTTCTACCGGTCTATTTTCTACTGGTTTTAATATAGAAGGTGAATAGATTCCAGTAGAAAACCAGAAGGAAATTCTACTGGTTTCAATATGGAAAGTGAATAGATTCCAGTAGAATACCAGAAGGAAATTCTTCTGGTTTCAATATGGAAAGTGAATAGATTCCAGTAAAAAATAAATAAATAAATTTTTAAAAAATGAAATTTTAATGGTTTCAATATGGAAAGTGATTCGAGTAGACTAGAAACGATAAGGAAATTCATACAAGTCCAATTACTTAGACCAGTAGAAACCAGTAGGACCAGTTGAACTAGTTGACCTTGGAATTAGTTACAGCTTAATTAATTCTTGTACTAATAACGATCAGTGATAATAACAACAAAGTTACTCTGGTATGTCTGCAATAATTCCATTGTAAAGGCATAGGAAATTGAAGACTCCATGATCGATTGCATGTGATTGCATCGTCCATATACTTGTACTGGATGAACATATTTCTGTTCCTATTTAGTGTTTACTTATTAATGTTGAATTACCTGTAACTGATACCAGAGAATGAATTGTTCTAGTAATCGTTTGTTGACCTATCTTTGTATTTGGGAAATGTTTTGCACTACACTAAATCATCAACAATGTTCAGAAGTGTACTGCAGATTTAGGCCTAAATAAATCATATTATGAAAACATCAGGCCCCTGGGAGCCGGGGGTCCTGGGGGTGCTGTAGCCAGCAAAATGCCGATGACCCCTTTCTTTCCTTCTTCTTTTCTTTTTGTATGTCAGAGATTTTTGGAGACAGGCCCCGAAACGCTGATGCATACCCCCTCCCCCCCCCCAAAAAAAAAAGAAAATCTGCTCATAGCACCCTCTGTAACAAAATCGTTCCCCTGCAGGGGTCTGGAAAACATGAATATACAAGCACCCAGTATTTATCATGCAAATTAACTAATTTCTATTGGTTTCAACTGGTATTCTACTGGCTTCCAACTGGAGCCAGTGGGCAACTGGAAAAAAAAGTGAATTGCGCGTGGTATCGAACTGGAGTCTACTGGACCAAGGAAAAATTGCCGTTTCCATTTACAGATGGCATTGGAACATAATTGGAAACACCAAGTTGGTTTCATGTGGTATCTTTTCCACTATTTAAGCAGATACGCCAGTTGGTGATACAGTAGTTTCAACTGGTATATTTTCTACTAGTTTTAACTGGCTTTCTACCAGTTTGTCTCTGCGTTGTTTATTTTGAATACACACTATAATTATAGACTGCTGGTTTTGGATGATTTTATTTGTCTTCAATCCAGTAGAATTTAATGGTTTCTATTGGTTTGACTCTGTATTTTGACATTCTTCTTCAAACCAGTAGAGTCTTCTGGTTCTAATTTGTTTCTACATGGTAATATAGCTCTTTTTCAAACCAGTAGACTATTCTGGTTTCTGCCGATTTCTTCCGGATTGACTCTGATTTCATACACTTAAACCACATAGTCTCTGCTGGATTTTGATGGATTTTACTGGTCTTCAATCCAGTTGAATCTAATGGTTTCTGTTGACTCTGTATTTTCGCACCCTTCTTCAGACCAGTGGACTCTGCTGTATTTCAATGGTTTATACTGGTCTTAACACCAGTGAGATCTAATGGATTCTATGGGAATTCTGCTGGAATCTGTTCAATTCCCGTGGAAACCATTAGAATCCTAAAACCAGTATAAACACCAGTAAAATGTCCTCACTCAGTGTAGCCAGCGAAAAAATACTATTCTGCTAGCGAGCAGCGAAAATTCTGCTAAATCAAAAATTTTACTGCTAAATCAAAATTTTACTCAAAAATTCTCTGAGAAGCAAAAACAACAACAAACAAACAAACACCAGAATTATGCTAAAATTCTGCTACATTTTGTCAAATTATGCCTAGCTTAATGCTGCTAAAGCGGTCAAAATTCTGCCAGAGAAGCAGAATTCTGCCAACTCTGGCAACGTTGTCCTTACTGGTTTCTACTGGTTTCTATATGGGAATTTCGACCTGGGCAGGCACGCCGGAAGGGAGGGACGCAAACAAACTTGGGTGCCCACCTGAAACGGAAGTGGGGGCCCACTTCAAACGCTGACGCTTTTTGCGCAAAATTGTTTACACTTTTTTAAATAGGAAATATACAGAACTTATATTCGGCTACCTCGCTACCCGAATATAGTATATGCAGCTCGGAGCCAAAATATGAAGATATATCAAAGATAGCTTATTATACATCGTTTTACTTTTTTTTACTTTTCGTATAGCGAAAATGTACCAGAAGTTGCATTCGGAAGTTACATAATCACCCGGGAACCTCGCTGCCCAAATATGTGGATATTAATTCTGGCACCTCGCCAGTGCCCAAATATAAGGTTGTGGTTGCCCGAATATTGGAGCTCTGCTTTACCCATTGCGCCGAAGGGGGACGCCTTAGTGCACCCTTATCTCCCCCCCCCCCCCCCAACGAATAATAATAAAAGCAAATCGAATATGTAGAGATCCTGATCATACGGGTCAATTTTCGAAAGGGGCCGGGGGGGGGGCTGACGCCTTTGGCCCGAATATCAACTTTTCACTTTCAAATTTTTGCGACCGAGCGAATCTTTTAAACTTTTCGTAGTGTATATGAACAAAAATTACATGCAGAAGTTACATAATTATTCGGGAACATCGAACCTCGCTGCCCAAAATGTGGATATTCTGGTACCTCGCTGAACGGAAAGTGGTGGTTGCCCGAATATTGTAACTTTCAGATTTCAGACTTCAGATTTAGATTTTATTTCATATCATTTTCATTTTTCAAAGTAAACAATAACCATTTTTGCAAATTAACAATATACAAAATAAATGACAACAAAACTAAGTGCAGAAACATTTTCGATTATTACCAGCAAAATAAAGAGCATAACGTTTGAGTTGTAAGGAAAAAAAATAATAGTGAAGACTACATTAGAGTAATTATGAAAATAAGAATGATAACAGAGACCATGCAGCAAAGAAACAGAGCTTGTAGAAGCGCTGGTCCCTTGCAAAAACGAAAATCATAAATGCAATACATAAAAAAAACAAGACTAGGCAATCGTGCAGGTAGTAAATAATAATTATCAGTGAGGAATCAATGTCCATAAAAAGCAATAAGCGATTTTTTTTTTCAATTTACGTTGGAGTGTTCTCAGACTTTTACTGTCTCGTTTATATGATTTATAAAGGGAGGGAGGTACAAAATTTAGGAGCAGTAAATGTACAAATATTATGGGTTAATGCGGTACGAGTTCTTGACAAGTGATACAGATTGTTTTGTCTAGTAGGATATTGACGGATTCCATTATTTACGGTAATATATTATTGAAGACAGTGGGCAATTCATGATTATGATACTGAAACATAAGTATATACGGCAAGATTGAGTCGATAAATATAAACTTCCAGTACATTATTAGAATGAAACAGACCGTCAGTGCATGTGATGGCGGTAATGAACATTACTTATAATTCGCATTTGCTTTGCCCATTCCCGAAGGGGGACGCCTACCTTAAGATAGGCCTACAATGTATGGGGGGGGCAGACAGGCGGGTAGCCATGGGCGGTAGGGGCGCTCCCCCCCCCCAAAAAAAACCCCGCAAACTTAGACCAAAAAAAAAGCGAGAGGGAAAAAGTGGGGGACGTGAGAGAACAAAAAGCTACTATACGAGCCGTTATTTTTCTCTCAAAATTTGCTAAAACGTCAAAGTTTTCGCACTTCTGGCTGGAAGGTGGGGGGGGGGGGGGGAACTCACCATTTCCTCGAACTAACGTCGAACTAACTTTAATTTCCGCCTCAAAAAAAGGTACTACGAGCCGCTATATTTCTCTCGAAATTGCGAAAACTTCAAAGCTTTCGCCCTTCAACTCTCCCTTCCCTGCACCCACCCCTGTTACATACGGTGCAGTATTGTGTCCAAATAATTGAAACACAGTCATGGCGTGGAACTAACTTTCCGCCTAAAAAAAAGTATTACGAACTGTTATCTTTCTCTCAAATTTGCTAAAACTTCAAATCTTTTGCGCTTCGCACGGAAAGGGGGAAATTTTGTAAAAAAATAATTGAAAAGCAGTCAGGGCGTCGAACTAAATTTCCGCCTTAAATAAAAGGTACTACGAGCCGTTATCTTTCCCTCAAATTTGCTAAAACTTCAAAGCTTTCGCGTTTCGCGCGGAAAGGGGGAAACTCCCCTTTCCCTGCGCCCACCCCTGTTACATAGAGTGCAGTATTGTGTCCAAATAATTGAAACGCAGTCAGGGCGTCGAACTAACTTTCCGCCTGAAAAAAAAGGTGCTACAAGACAATATCTTTCTCTCAAATTTGCTCAAACTTCAAAGCTTTTGCGCTTCGTGCGGAAAGGGGGAAATTGTGTCAAAAATAATTGAAAAGCAGTCAGGGCGCCGAACTAAATTTCCGCCTTAAATAAAAGGTACTACGAGCCGTTATCTTTCCCTCAAATTTGCTAAAACTTCAAAGCTTTCGCGTTTCGCGCGGAAAGGGGGAAACTCCCCTTTCCCTGCGCCCACCCCTGTTACATAGAGTGCAGTATTGTTGCCAAATAATTGAAACGCAGTCAGGGCGTCGAACTAACTTTCCGCCTGAAAAAAAGGTACTACGAGACAATAGCTTTCTCTCAAATTTGCTCAAAATTCAAAGCTTTCGTGCTTCCTGCGGGAAGGTGGAGAATCCCCCTTCCCTGCGCCCATCCCTGTTACATACAGTGCAGTATTGTGTCCAAAATAATTGAAAAGCAGTCAGGGCGTCGAAATAAATTTCCGCCTTAAAAAAGATGCGAGCCGTTATCTTTCTCTCAAATTTGCTCAGAGCTTTCCTGGACCCCCCCCCCCCCCCCCTCGTGGGAAGCATGCTTCGCGTGCTCACAACCGCCCCCTAAAATTAAATCCTAGCTGCGCGGTTGCGGTGGGGGGGGGGGCAAAACTACTTTTTTCCCCGGCCCCTAAAAGATGGAAGCAAACATCAGTTCTGTTCCGTTTCTCCTGGCGCCTATAATAGACAGGGATTCTGAATGATTAAACACGTTTCATCTATTAATAAACGACGGAGCGTAGCGAACAAGCTAGAAAATTTATATTTTTAAATGCTGGAAGTTTGCATTTTCATGATGTAGTACTAAGCTTTTTATACATCGCAAAATTTTTACATGTGATTTGTTCTTTCTGTCTTTCTTTTTTTTTTTTTTTTTTTTTTATTTTATTGTGAGGGGTGACCCGTTGGAGGAGGGGCAAAAATCGATTAAAATAGAAGACAAGCAAGGGAGAGCCCATAGGCGTACGTGGCGGGGGTGGGGGGTGCAGCTCCCCCGATAGATTACAGGAACACTAAACACCGGGTTGACACCTCACTCTTTGTAAGAAGTGTAGCGTACTGAGGGTAATACTCTCCTACACACGGGGCCTCCAGTTAACGTTCTGTCCGAGGTATAATGGGGTGTTTTCCCCTGAACCCGAGCCTGCATCGGTTACGGTGGGGAGGAGTGAGCAATACACACAACGCGGCGACAATCTCACATCAGCTCAACGCAGACATTGAACAGGAATTCAACTAGAATTCTCCATTGTAATATCATAAACAAAGCAGGCGAAGGGAGGGGGCTAGGCAGTTGATTGAGGATCGAATCATTTTTATCGAAGTAAGCAAAAAGCCTAGTGGCATCTACACATGAACATTAATCCGTGTTTAAAACAAATGGTGTCAGAGCTAACAGGCGATATATATATAATAATAATAATAATAATATACAACATCTATAAAGCGCTTAATACCATGTTTCTAAGCGCACAGAAAGTAAAAGAATGGAAAGAAAAGAGAAAAGAGAGAACATAAATGAACAAGTACATACAAAAGTATATATATATATATATATAGATATATATATATACATATATATATATACATATACATATATATATATATACATGTATATATGTATATATATATATATAAACCCCTCAAAAAAAGTTCTGCAATTCAACTTTGAGCCTTGATATCTTTTTGGCGGCTTTTTAATCATTCTTGATTTTTAGATCATTGGAAAGTTCATTTATCCCCCTTCACATCCATGCCCCATTTGTAATGGTTATGTCATCCTTGAATGCACAGCACCCCTGAATAGAGGGCAAAGTCAAAAGTGAAAAGTTGCAAATTGAATGGCTATCTTGGCTATTGTCTATTGCTTTTGTTGCAATGTCGGGTGTGTGTGAATGATGTTGAATGGGTCATGAATGATTCAACAAGTTTATTTCCTGTTTGGTAGATGAAATGTGCCTTGCACAAGCTTTATGCTTGGCAGTGCTTACTTTTAAAGAGTAGCTGTTCGCGTATGTTAACATGCCACGTCTATCAAATGTTGAGAAGGCTCGAGCAATCGGCCAAATCGAAGCCGGTATTCCCCAAAGAGAAGTTGCTGCTCAATTTGGAGTGAGTCCCAGTACCATCTCCAGATTATTGGCAAAGTTCCGGGAAACTGGGGATGTCAAGGACAGACCAAGGAGTGGTCGTCCAAAGAAGACAACCCAACAAGAAGACCGCTTCCTGATCCTTTCTGCCCTGCGGAATCGAAGGTTATCTTCCAGGAACCTGCAAGGACGATTTGCTCGAAGATTTGCCAAGCGACTCTCCGACCAGACCATCAGGAACAGACTTCACGCAGCCAATTTAAGAGCTCACAAGGCAGCAAGAAGACCTGCACTTTCGGCCTTGCATCGTCATTCCCGTCAACGCTGGTGTTTGCAACATCTTCGATGGAACCGGGAAATGTGGCAGAATGTCCTTTTTACAGATGAATCCAGATTCTGCTTGAGGAAACTGGACGGAAGGGTGAAAGTGTGGCGTCGCCGTGGGGAACGCTTCGCTGACTGCTGCATCGACCGGGTAACAGCGTTTGGAGGAGGCAGTGTTATGGTGTGGGGTGGCATATCTGCTGAGGGAAAGACACAGCTTATCATCGTTGATGGAAACCTGACAGCAGAGAGATACCGAGACAACATTCTTCGGCCAGAGGTCATCCCATACATGCGCAATCTTGGACCAAACGCCATCTTCCAAGATGACAACGCCCGCCCACACAGAGCAAGGATCATCACCGAATACCTGCAGGAGGAGGCAGTGACGAGGATGGATTGGCCTGCGAACAGCCCTGACTTGAACCCAATCGAGCACCTGTGGGACCAGCTTGGCCGTGCTGTACGCGCCAGAGTGACAGATCACACTACACTGGCTGAGTTGCGACAGATCCTTATCGAAGAGTGGAACCTCATCCCACAGCAACGCATCACCAGGCTGGTGACAAGCATGAGAAGGAGATGCCAGGCTGTCGTAGCTGTATTCGGATCTTCTACTAGCTACTGAACTTCTGATTTTTTTGCTATTCCACATTTGATGTGCATGTTACTCAATAAAAAGTGCCAAACATTTTGTAATTTGCAAATTTGTGTATTTGTGTTTGTTTTTGTTTCGTTAGAGAGGGGAGAGAGAGTTAAAGAACATGAGTTCACATCAAGAAAGGGGAATGTGTTTGTTGAAGTGAAAAGCAATCAAAGAGAAGAGGAGAGTTTGTGTTGCTTATGTTTCTGTGATAGTGTTACATGGCTGAAAATGAGATAATTTGCTGAGGGGAGACTTTTTTCCCCACCGCAGTTGTGTACTGCTAAGGTGGAAACTTGCAATATTCTGCATGAAACCAAAACACAATATTAATGTTATCACATTCAGTTGCTGATTAAAACACATTCCATCTTAAAACAAAAGAATAATTCCACTTCAAAATCACTGAAAACAATATTTGTCCACCAAACAAGGGATTACAGCAGAAACATGCACACCTAATACAAAATTAAACAAACCAAAAGGAACAAAAACAAAGAAACAAAACCTTTCATTCCAGTTAAGAACTCAGTGTGAACAATAACAATGCATTCTGCAACTTTTCACTTTTGACTTTGCCCTATATTTAGGTGCACTGCACATTCCGTGATTACATAATCAATACAAATGTGGTATCATTGTGAAGGTGAATAAACAAGCTTTACAATGATATCAAACTTGATGATGATCATACAGTTACTAGAGAGATATAAATGCTTAAACTTGAATTGCAGAACTTTTTTTGAGGGGTTTATATATATATATATATATATATATATGATAGATCATACAACAATAAACAGGAAAAAAATATCTGTTGATGGGTATACCTGCACTTTGACTTATATCGTCTGAATTTGCGGATGACTGTTCAATGCTAGAAGGGAAGAGAGTGGATGAGACCCATAGACAGACAGAGATTCTCATGAAGAAAAGGGAAGTAGAAGCAAATTATGGAGAAGCTATGATCACGAAAAGGCACTAGCAGAGACAGAGACAGAGACAGAGACAGCTAGAGAGAATCTCAGAGTAAAGGAAAGAATAGAGAGAGGGAGGAAGGTATTAAAGGAGACTAGACAGCTCAGCAGTGAATTAGAGAAGGTGATAGGGAACAGTAGATATAAGGAGATAGAGATAAATATAGAAAAAATGGAAAACAGAATAATAATAACATCTACTGTATGTAAGAAAACAAATCTAGCATAGGCCCTGGTTAGGGTTAGAAAGATTACTCAAATGTTATTGATGAACACTGCTTTTTTTTTCTTTTAATATCAACGACTTTAAATACATAAAATCTTATTTTTCATACTATAAGGGTCTCTCTTAATTATTCTCACGAAGATATTGTTTTCTTTGAAAAGAAAAAAAATACTATACACGGAGAACCAGTGGACGACCCAAGATTCTTTTGGGGCGGGAACAGGCCTATATAGGATCATAACACACTTGACAAACTATATATAGAAGTACATTAAAAAAAAAAATTAGAAGTAAGAATTTTATGGCCTGGAGTGTGGAGGGGGTGGGGGGGGGGGGGATACGCATACAAATAACTGGATTTACGTGTGCAGGCGTATTGAAGATTATGTTTGGCTCTGAAATGTGCCCCCCCCCCCGCCCTTGATCCGCCACTGATGAAAGTCCTAGGGATGTAGTAAAGGAAGAGGCAAAAAATTACCGAGGACGTGACATAATTGACATTTTGCTTTTATTAATGCAAAGATGCGGCTTTATGTTGTCGCACACGGTTGTTCTCGGCAGCATCAAAGTAATATCACTCTCCTGTGATGAAGTGTAGTAGGATTGCTGAGGCTATTGCTTCCGTACATTGCACAACCCTAATATTGCACTCAAATAAAGGATTCATTTTGGCCTACGGATATGGGGATACATTTTAAAAGGGGGAGGGACGTTTTAAAAAAAATGAAAAGGAATCTCATTACTTCAGAGGCATATTATTGCCTATAAGATGTCTCATATAATAGAGACAGGAAGGTGTTATCATATTTAGCCGGCCGGGTTGGGGGTACATGAGTACTCATTGGTACATGATTTTAATAAGCTGTGTATGAAAAGTATCTGCCCTCTGTACCCCCCCCCCCCCATCCGCCATTCACGCGGTGCACGTAAGTTTACCCGAGATCTGTCCCCCTTGTCTATTTACATTATTGTTTCTATAATTGATTGTTAATCAGTTGAATACCGTTGCAGAAGTAGAGTAAATCGGCTTTAAAGTTCTAAAGAAAGTAATGCAAAGAGTTGGGTGACGAGTTCAAAGAGAAATCATAATCGAAACAAAACGATTGACGTTGTCATTAAAAGAAATCCTTTAAATTCATTGCCTTGATATGTAAAGACAATTGACCACATTTTGTGGTTTGGCTCACTAACTTTTTATTCAGAGCCCTAAAAAATATCAGATGCATGAGTAGAAAGAGCAAAAATTTCTGCACACACTTTGTCCATTTTTGTTGCATGACCATATTGCGTTTGATGCCAGGAATTTTAAAAACGAGAATAAGCTTTAAAATCCTTAAATTGGCAACACATTAAGAGGTTCAAAATCATTGTTTTTTCTCAAAATTGGCAAAATTTTCATCTTTTCGACAAATTTTGTAACCATATATATTGTTTTCAAAGACATTACACCTTATTAGAACCATGTAGCAATAAAAGAAAAATATTATTGTTGCCAATTTGAAGAACAGAATGTGATCAATTTAGCCCTTAAATAATTCCTGTCCTGAAAGGGTTGAGGAAGAGCCGTTACTATGTTTTGCAGTTTTTCTACTACATATATTTTCTAACTTTCTTCAAACATTATACAATCTTTGAGGGAAAGGAAAGCCGGGACGGTTATTTTCTGTTTTAATATTGAGGGGGAAATAAACTTTCCACAACTTGTGAACACTGCCATCTCATGGTGGGTGCAAGTTGTATTTTTGACGTATGGCTGTATGTAGTAGGAAACTGAGTGTGAATCAGTGTACGACAAAAGCTTGCCGTATCAAGTGCAGTCGCTCCCTTTTGAAATAGAATTTGACCGTCTGATTGTGAAATATATGCCATTTTGTTGGTAAGTATCCCGCAGTTATAACGTATACGGTACTGAGATGATGCTGGAATATGCTGTGTTGTATTTATACATAACTACAAGTGTATGACTATGATGTTTTGTTGTTATATTAAAGCTATTTATGGAATGTGGAAAAAACTTGAACTTCTGAGCATACGAATACTTGCATTTATGTTGCATCCAAGCACTTTTATTTTGTTCATTTATTTTGTGCCTGGTTTTTTTCTCTCTTTTTTCCATTCTTCCCCTATTTTTAAAATTCTTCATTTGTTCTTTCATGCATATACATGTATGTTTGATGAAAACCACACATCATATCACTTTGTTTTAGTTAAGTAGATTGATTTAGTTTGATTTAATTTGAATTGATTTGATTTGATTTGTATAATCTATATAAAGTGCATCCAAGTGCGGGTGTTGGGGTTGGGGGCTGTTAAGCAATAAAGACAAAATGTGTGTCGGGAAATATTTTTTTGTCATATCGGCATCCAACAATAAACCAACTTGAAGCATATACATATATACCAAAAGAATTATATAATAATGGCAAACATATTCTTTGTAGATCTTATCTTTTTTCAGGCAAATTTGCGATTAAGTATTGTACTCATTTCGGTGATGACTGAAAGAAACCTCATGCTATAGAATACTCCACATTTATACATGTATAATGGTGAATTATTTCAATTTCGTTTCATGTTACAAAAATAACTGCAATCAAATTCACTACATGCAAACCGTATAGTGAACATCATTTTGCTATCTTTACTTCCCCTACACACAGGGCTTATTATAACCAGCGATATGGCATCGGGTTTTTCTTTTTCTGGAGAGGACACAAGATGTGAAGGATGCAACACAGAGGACACCGCCCATGTGTCATACCGTGTAGAAGTCAGACAGAAGCTTTGCGATGGCTGCGCCCATGATAAACAGGACTCAATTAATGCCGCCGAGTGGTTCTGCCAGAAACATGTGACCGATAAGGCCAAGATCTTCTGCTTGACGCACGACGTCCCGATCTGCGAGGCATGTGCTATCACTACACATAGCAAGTCTTCGTGCACCCTTGGAGATATTGATGATACTCTGAAGGATAGGAAAGAGGACTTGGTCCGTTTGATTGAGATGAGTAAGAGCAATGAAGAAACCTTTAGACTAAAGATGAGCAGAGTGGATGAGGAACTTGTGGGACTAGACCAACATTTTGCAAAAGAAGAGGAAAAGTTGAGACTGGCTTTTGAGGGAGAGATGAAGAAGCTCAAGGATACATTCGAAGATCATAAAAAAAAGCTGAAGCAGGCATCCACTAGACTTCGCGACATGACTGAACATCTTCGAGTTCAACCTGAGAAGAAATGCAAAGACCTTGTTGCGATGCGGGTTCGGGCACAAGAACTGTTGACGAACAAGGATGATCTAATGAGGGATTTTCAAGAAATCAATGACTCTCTGACTTGTCTGACAAGCAAGACTCATCCAGATATCAACATGAAGACAGTTAAGCACATCATGGATTTAGCCAGCAAGGTTTCTTTTACGGAAACTGACAGTCAAGCCATCGGAAACGTGGAAATGCCAGTAGAAACATGGGTCCCTAATGATGAATACAACCCAGAAATTGGAAAAGTCTCCTATATGATGGGAGCTATCAGTGGAACTGAAGTAGTCATAAAAGAGAACGACAAGCACTCCATCTATGTCGTCAATATCGAGGCCAAAACCAAGAAGAAGGTGGTCAAAAGTAACAGTCCATACGACCTCTGGCGATGTGTGCCGCTGAAGGACGGTACCCGTAGAATCGTGTGTGGATCCAACGATGGCGAGATTGTCATTTGCGATCGATCTTGGAAAGCACTCACAGTTATCGGCATAGCCGAAAGTTCTTCCGTATGCGTAGCTTTGAACAAAGATGGATTGATCCTCGCCACTGCCATCGGGTCTGGTACGATCGGGATCTACGACCCTGCAGACGGTAAACTGGTCAGGTCCATTGTGAAGAAGACTCCGATATACGACATGTGTGCTCTCGCATCAGGACACATCATAGTTCTTAATGAGTGTGTCGAAGGCATCGACGTGTCCGTCCTGGACGATTCGGGTGTAACCTTGGCTTCGAAGCACTGTCACGGCGAAGGAGTCAAAAGCCTGGTTGTCGACCGAGGACATGACTTGGTTTACCTTCTCTGTTGGGATCGTCATCACTCCGATTATAAGGTATGCGTGTTATCCACCTCGGCCGAAGTGGTTGCAGAGAGGGTTACAGTATGTGAGCCATCGTTCTACAGTCCAAGCTGCGCCATCCCTAGACCTGATAGGATGGTCATCTATACTGATGGAAAGCTACTCAACTTCAGAAAGACAAAACGAGGATTCCATCAACTTCTTGCTGAGACCGAACTTAAAGAAGTAGCTGTCTGAAAAGCTAGTCATTATCTTGAATGATGCGCACAATTATTCAAAGAACAGTAGTTGTGGAAATAAGATCTTGAGCTGCCTACTATAGTTGTGCAGTTGGAAAGTGTAGTTTACTTTTTTCTGTACTTGTTAGACCGCGTGTCACCTCCTTTTTAGAATGTATAGACCATCATTACTGCCATGTACATAATTTTGTTTTCGACAATAACTATTATAGACATTTTAGTTCGACATGTTAGTACATTGTTACTGAATTACAGCAAAATTTTGTGGAATAATTTTTTTTACATTTTAGGTAAAATTCAACATTGAGAATGATCTCCTTAAATGGTTATGGGCTATATCAGCAAGCAATGAGCATCATAATAGCAGCATTTTAGAACACCATACATGTAACCTGAACGGTCTCTATATTGCTCGAAGGGCTACACAATAATGATTACCTATAACATGCAAACATATTGATTGACAATTATGTTCTTTTTAACTTTGTAGATATAATTATACTGATGTGCAATAACATCCGAAAATATCAATGACTAAAATGCACGACTCTTTGGTTTTGCTAACCTCAACTGGCAATTTCTTTAAAAATGGTTTAGAAAAATTTTGGAATGATAAATGTCATTAATGAGACCAGTGGCGGATTTAGGGGGGCACATCCGGCCCGTGTCCCCCCCCCCCCCTTTGAAAGAAAAGTATGCATTTGCGCCCCCCCCCCTTTTCGATTTAGACCCCCTTTTAAAACGAAAACCACCCCCCCCCCCCCCCCCCCCCCGAGCGACTTTTCGAGAGCTGGCGAGACAAAAAAAATACGGGTCTCCCTTTTCCAAAAGTTGACAAACCTGCATTTGTGTGCCCCCTCTTATACAAAATCCTGGCTGCGCCCCTGAATGAGACAAACTGCATAGCACGTGAACTTTGGTTAGGTAAAATTTGTCGCAGTAAAATGCTCTTTGACATGGTGTAGCAAGACGTCTCTGTATACATTCTGTAAGTTTGTAAGAATAATGGTAATAACTGTAATGACTGTTTCTTACAAAGTTTGTACATATTTATATTTGTATTTGGCGTAATATCTTAACCTATTTCGGTGTAATATATATTTTGAAGTGATATACGTAACTGCATTGATGGAATTGCTAATTTCATTTTATTCTATTTCCATAAAGCCCTGCGTTTCTTTGTAAAATCTTTCTGTAGTTTAAATTGTTTATGCATATTCGCTCCTATAATCCTGTATAATAAAGGAGATTACATTAAATATGTGATGTGCATAGGCTACATCGTTTTATCAGCTCTGTACTCATTAAGCTGTTTAAATAGACCTGGTTTATGAGGGATTTTAAAATGTATTTGTATATTTTTGTTAAAAAGATTCGTTGAATTTTTTTCTTTTGATCAGAAGCTATAAAGATGTCATTTGTCAATATACGATCTAACAGCAAATACTTGTCATACCACGATGTCGTCTTTTCTTAAATAGAAGGTAACAATATCCAAAGCGTAGATGGGTGGCTAACATCTGTTTTCATAATCATAAGCATGATAAGTGAGGGTTTATTCCTGTATTACCATTAACTAAGTGTATATTATGCTAAAGTACGTTCGACTTCAAAACAGGCAGTCCTTGAAATATGGTGCCACTGTTGCCAACTCACATCATTGTTATGACGCAGAATTAAAGTCTTCTCCTGTGAATAAAACTGACTTGTTACCTGCTCATAATTATAATACCAGAGGGGCGGTGTGACGGAGTGATAATTAAGAGTTCCTGTGGTTACCTTAAAACCAACGTAATTTCTTACAAACAAATGCTCTTTTTCAAAGATTTAGTTAAAATTACAAGTTATTTAATTATTTATTTCCTTATATTTTTGCTATGAAATGGCTGTTGATATCACATTCAGTCTGTATTGCAAGTATTTTTTTCCTTCTGTTATTAGTACATACCCTTCGTGTTATCGAATAGATTATGTAATTCACCCATATCGTTGAGTCTGAGCAGTGACTGAAGTTGCCTTTAACATAATCAGAGGCGAACTTTGTGATCTGGTCTTCCGCTAAGAGGAACAGAAACTTCCTTTACAAGCAGTGACAAACATAATGGGTAGCTCAATATGTCTGCATGATTATGATGTCACTGACTAAATATAAACTGATAGTTCAACGGATACGTCACAATAAGTACATAAGCGTATAATACCCCTCACTCACGATAGGGGCAGACTAACTTTGCGAATATCCTGACAAGTTCAAGACATCAAAACACCTTTTTTCGATACAGTGTTCAATGCCTAAGTTGACAAAAATGTCCCGAGTACTCTCTCCACAAGGGAAGGGAGATGATTGGGAGTACCAGTGGCACTTTTGCCTTGTTATTTTGTGTTGAATGAATTATTAATATTTTTCAAAACATGCCAATATTTAAAAAAAAAAAAAAAAAAAAAAAAAATCAGAAAATCGGTAAAGTCAGTTTGGACATTTTGCAAATTCCTTACTTTCATTCTTGACGATGTAAATGTACTCTAAATGTTTGGATGTGATATTAAATGAAACATATAATGAAAAATAAAATCGTGTTTGTGGTACATATGACGTTATTTAGGGTTCACTGCAAAGCTGTGTAATATCCAAACGTTTTATCAGAGAGCAAATGGTACCTGCTTTAAAAATATGATATCCAAAATACTTTGGATATCATTACCCTGGTTTCAGCTCTGGCAGCCATTATCAGCGCAGGTGCGCAGGTACTCACTGAACACCTGGATATGCTCCATCGAGAGCGGCAAATGTCAGGCTCCAATCTACGATCTTAGCATCGCAAGTCAAGTGTTCAAACCACTAGGCTATGTCACCCTATAATTAATTTTTGTTTAATAATTACGAATGATAGATACTGTTGCATGTTATTCATGGACCTCGATCAGAGCCTATTGAACTAAACTGGCATCAACATGAACATTTCACTAAGGTAAAAATGTGGCCCAGGCCACTTGGTTCGCTGGACAAAACAGATGGTTAGGAAGTCAAATAGTCCCTCCGTGTACTAGTATAGAAAAGTAACAACCGTAAAAATGCAACAAAAAAGGGTGAAAAGGGGGCTACAATTAACTGACATTTCAAAATAACCGAATGGCTCGGGATAAGCAAAGCATAGGTAACTGAATCGCAATTTTTGATTTAGAGTTATATCGCCATCTGGTGGAGGTGTAACAATAAAATGTGACAGAAAAAACTATTTTGCAATATACAGCGTAGAGTACATCCCACTTTTGGGCTAATTTTTTTTGCGGATGTACTGTTTGACTATTCATTGCACCATTGCCAGATTCACCTGCTGAAGCAGCAAGATTACCAGCTTAGATTCCTCTTTGAATTTTTTTTTTTTTAGAATTGTCGTGCTAGGTGAGTTTTGTTTCTTTCTTATATTTTCACGCAGTAACTGTCGATATGTGGTACTATTAATGAAATACAAAGAATAATACAAAAGACTGCAAAGTAACTAGAGACAATTAAACACTACCGCCCGTATTCTGAACTTCGGTTTAACTTCAAGCGCGGTGGAAGCGTGGTTTAAACCCATCTAAACTTGCCCTTTAAACCGGAATTTTAGAAAAATCACATTCTGAAATCCGGTTTAACTTAAACTCCAGTCCAGTATGGTTTAAATTTGTACAGAAATTTAGACTGGACTTGCGGTTTAAGTCAGTTTGAATTAAAGCTCTGGTTTAACTTAGACTATAGAAATGATGAAATTCATGTTAAACCGGAGTTCAGAATACGGGCCAATGACCAGGATGGCAATAATTAATCTACAAGTAAATTACCAATCAGATGACTACCCTTTCCGGCAAAGTATTTAAGCCTTTCAAGGTAGTAAAATATTAGTATCTTACATGGGTAATTATCCTGTAGGTGGTGAAGGTCCTTACGATCGAGTTGCAGTTTTCAGGAGATGGTATACTTTTTATCGATATTAGCTGTCAAGTTCAGTAGATCTGATTGTCCTCTGGTAAATGGAAAAAATATCCAGGGTTGCAGGGGATGTGGGTAGTAATTAAATTTTTTTTTTTTTTTTTTTTGATCAACATCGTTATTTATCATTCTTTATAGCTGCTTATTGGAGAAGGACTATTGGCGGATTTGCCATCATGGCGTCTGGATTTTCACCTGACGATGGAAACAAATGTGAGGGTTGTCAGGTTTATGGCAAGGCCCAAGTCAGCTTCAGGGTGGAAGTCAGACAACAGTTATGTGACGACTGTGCAAAACTAAAAGAACATGTGATCATGAAAGATGGTTTGAGTCAGTGGCGCTGCACTAGACATCCGCAGGAATCTGCTAAGATGTTCTGTACAACCCATGATGTCTTAATCTGTGAGACATGTACATTGACGGACCATAGAAAAGATTGTATTTTGCAGAACGTTGGCGATGCTGTGTCAGATCACAAAGAAGCGTTATCTCTCCTGTTTGAGGAAGGGAAGAAGAGGGAAGAAGAGATGGGAGAGAAGATTGGAATCGTCAGAAACCGTGTGGCAAAGATAAGAGAGCATTTTGCAAAGGAGGAAGGTCGCCTGAAGAAGGCATATGCCGACGAGGTTAAGAAAGTTACAGATAGGTTTGGATTGCTCATGAGAGAGCTGAAAGAAGGATCTGTTGTCGTCCGTGAGAAGGTGGACAAACAGATTAAAGATGCAGACAAGCTCTGCAAAGGTCTGGTCGAGATGCACACAAAGGCAGAAGAACTGATGAACAGTGACGAACTGTTGATCAGTGAGTTCAGCAAGTTTGCCCAACTGGGTTGTGGCAAGTTCGATGAAGATATCAATGTCAGTGAATCAGATCGTGCCTTGCAGGTTGCCGAGATGGTGAACTTCGTAAGAGAAGAAGGTCAGAAAATTGGAGAGATAACCATGCCCGTCGAGAAGTGGGAACTCGAGCGGAAATTCCGTGTAGGTCAGAAAACGTTTTCCTGCATGATAGGATCCAGCAGTAGCAGTGAGGTAATAATCAAGAATAATCATGACGCATCTGTCCATGCACTCAGCTTTCGAGACGGAAAGGAGAAGAGAGTCATTGAGAGCAAGAATTCTCACGACATGTGGAAGTGCAGTTTTCTAGATGATGGTAGAATCGTAGGTGGCTCCTGTGATGGAGATGTCGTTATTTTCGACCAGACGTGGAAGCACATCAGGACGATCAGCGTGGTCCTGTCACCAAGCGCTCGGGTTTCAGTTTCAGTGGACACTGATGGGAACGTCCTCGCCTCTGCCCTAGGTCAGTCTACCATTTACGTCATCAACCCAACTAACGGGGAGATTGTCAGATCGCTTACCGTTGCGAAAAAAGCGATATACGAGGTTCATGCAATGGAGAAGAACAACATGGCAATTCGTACCAAGTGCCCTAGAGGTCAAGACGTGTGTGTCCTCGACCAAGACGGCATGGTCATCTCCACCCTCCATCTCCACACCAAAGACTTGAGAAGCATGGCCGTTGACAGGTCACGGGATGCGCTGTATGTAATGTATCAAGTTTCTCCTCTCAACTTTGCAATCGATGTGATGACGTTCGGACGTGCTACAGGAGCAAGGAAGATAGTTAATTGTTCAAAAACACCGTTCAGTCCAACCTTTGTTCTCCCAGACCAATCTAAACTTGTGGTTCACTCTGAGGGGAAAATTATTGTGTATAGGAAAACTAGTCGCGGTGTCGCTCAACTCCTCACTGAATCCACTTAATATAACTATCATGTCGTCAAAAAAACCTGGTCGCTCCTTCTGTCATGTGCAGATTCATTTATTCTAACTGAAAAGACTAGAAAAATAAAAATGGACTTGTTCTGTATAAATACCATGTAGCATATACTGCTTACATTATTATATGAGCATTATAAGTATTATTAGACAGTGTTTAAAATAATGGGATAATAAATCACTCTTGTAGGCTGCTATTTATTAATGGGCGTCAAGCATAAGATGGAGAGGGCATGTAGAACCCCATTCCCCCCCCCCCCCCCCACCTGCCGGGATATTTAGGGCTTGATGAGCTGTCCAGGAACATATACATTCTGCACATCCTCACAGGGGGTTCGGGAAAGATGCCCCTATTCATGCATTTCTGGGTACTATCAGATAAAGTTGCAGCCTCTATTATTCACTCGTATGTTATGTCTTGTATTGATTATGGAAATGATTTATTGTTCAAGGCCTCTTCTTACCAACTTGACAAACTGCAACGTGCACTTCGCAAAATTCTGCTGCTTGGGTACTCAGTAGAACATCTCAGTTTTCCCACATTACCCCGGTTCTCAAAAGGCACCAGTATGCAAAAGAATATAGAATTCAAAATCTTACTCCACTCATAGAAGGCAGTTAGCATGGTTAGTGGTCTTGCTCCACAATATTTGCAACATGTTGTCTCAGAATATGTCCCAGGAAGAAGTCTGCGTTTTTCTGGTAGCAAACAATTAAAAACGCAAAGGATTGTGTCTAGTCTAGGAGAAAAGGCTTTTACATGCAGCAGCAGCTCCATCTCTATGGAATGCTCTTCTCTGAAAATCCTATCAGCAGAATAGGATCATTTAAGTCAAGTCTATTAAAGTCATACATGTTCTCATCACATTATATTTAAATATTTGTTAACTATATTTATGCACTTTTTCCCCCTTCTCTCGTTCACTTATATAAAATTTTCCCTCTGTTCCTCAAAACAGTGTACTAGAGCGATGCGCATTATTATTGCTGCATTTATTATTATTATTAATCGGTGAGTAAGCCGCGGTGTTGTAAAGAACTTGGTCGTGCTCCTCTCCAATGTCTCCGTTCTTTGTTGGTCCATGTTTCAGGGCAGTATCTAATCCTAACCCTATAGTAACTAATTTTGCTGAATATATAGCTAAATAACACACGCTTAAGAAGTAGACCTTTGTCTTTAAAGTGCTTTGCATGTTTAGTGTTGTGCCACTTCAAAATGGTCATTTCAGGATCTTAATTTCACTTTAAATCTATCTTTTCAAACACGACCAGTAAAATATATCCATCGGTCATCAAATATTACGTAATGGACTTTTCAATGGTCTGGAAATACAGCATCTATGTAAATTGTTCCTCTCCGTAGAAATTTATTAGGACTATACACATTTGATTCTATCTGTAAGAAAAAAACACAGAACAAAGATTTGTTATAAAAAATATTAGCAATGATACATTTTAAGAGTCTAGGTGCCATTACAGGAAAACTGGTCACCTGAAGGGGAGGCAAAGTTTTTCTTTATTTTATACTCTCTCGTATTCGGTGAGAAGCCTGCACTGGATATTTTGGGGCTTTTTGTAATATTACGAGCTTATTTTTTTTCTCCTTATCTTATATATATCAATGTCAATGCACTTACTATCTATAAAATAATAGAAGAATAGCATTTCAGCACATAATTAACTTTTGCATTGCTAAAATTTCAGCTTGACTTTGTGGCACAATTCTGCCAAGTCATTATTCGTTAAGAATATATAGCAATTGTTAGGTTCTTTTGACCGTATGTTTCAAACAGTTCCTTTGAGGAAAAAATATATATACATGTATATAAGGGTATTGATAACAAAATGTATATCACTTACTTTATGAAATATACTTCTTTACATTTGTTTTGGAGAAATGTGAGATGTCACGTATTGTGTTTGTAGTCATGGAGCTAACGACTGCAAAATATTGTTCCAAAGATCAGTTTGAGTTCCGTTCAGGCTTGTATGGAGCTTCCTCGGAATTTCCTATCTCATGTATCACCTCAGAAGTACAATGTATCTCTCCAAATATTACATGTTACACATTTTCCTTCCATTTTAGCCTGCTTCTACTCTACAACACGCATGAGTAAACCTATTTCATAACACTGATTTTAAATAAAAGTTGCCACATTGCTATGAGAACACTGTTCATAGACAATTAAATGCAGTCATTTTAAATCAATAAATATTAATCATTGTGACTTGTTATTGATAAAAATCTTTATGAAACTGGGATGAGGTGAATATATATCCATGTATATGTAGGAATCGTCTACATATCGTAAACAAGGTAGAGCTAATTGAGAAAGACCAGTAGAGTTGCTATATAGTTGTATAGATATATGTTATCTGAATCCTACATTAATTGAAATATCAAGGTTACATATGATATACTTGGGAATTTTTGAGACGGAGAGAAAGAGAAAAAGAGCGAGTAAGAGGAAGAGAGAAAGGGAGAAAGAGAGAAAGAGAGAGAGATATGGTCAGAGAGAGATAAGGATTTTTTTTTTTTGGGGGGGGGGGGGGGGAGGGGGAGAGCTTGCTTTCCTTGCCTTTTACAACAGGGTAAGATTAACATGACCAATAAAGTAAGTTAGGGTAACCTGTTTCCACAAATGTCATGACTGTCATAACTGTAGACGTGTTATATTTTTTTTTTAAATGAACATTTCTTTCACGGTTGTGGCGGATAATAGGTGATCCATATACACACACCGTCGCTTTACAAATACAAACCCACACAAGCACTCACACCCCACCTAGCGTTAACTGTTCATTTAATACCCACTCTCGAATACACCTCTTATGTACATATACCTTCATTCAATTTGTCTACCTCACATCCTCATGCACCTTAATCCACACTCATCCACTCCACACCCACACACACCGTAAACCACCCTCATCCACCCACTCACCCAAATACACCTTTACCCATCCTCATCCGCCTTCACCCACCCTAATCCACCACACACCCACATATTCCTTCAGACACCCTCATCCACTGGCCCACACCCACACCTTCATCCACCCCTCACCCACACCTTCACACATCCTAACCCACTCCACACCCTAATACACCTTCACCCAATTCGTCTACTCCTCATACTTGTACACCTTTACATGTACCTACCCTTATTCACCACAAACAAACACACATATTTTGCAAAATATATCGGATGATAATAAAATCAAATCACGCACTCAGATTACCTTACTAAAGTATACTCTCGCTCAATTCTCTGTATTCAATTTCTCATTTTGAGCACATTTATGTAAAAGTAATTCGGTTATTTTCATCCATACAACACATGGGGTTTCTTCAACAATTGATTGATTGATTGATTGAAAATGGTTTATTGGAATAAAAAATCAATCGCGGCTCGGTAGCCGAATTACAGATTTTGTACAAATTAAAAACATCAAAATTACAAAAAGCAAAATACTTTCAAAGACAATAATCAATTAATGAGATGAATTCATAATAAAGATCAACTGAAATGAGAAAGGAACTAAACTTCTTAGACGTATACATATGAAATATGAACATAAATATGAATCATAAAAATCTATATTATCAAGCATCAAGAGTTGTTGACAACGATTGTTATCACTATTTACATTATTATTAGTATTATTATCATTATTATTATTATTATTATTATTATTATTATTATTAATAATAATAATAATAATTATTATTATTATTACTATTATCATCATTATCATTGCTATATACAAAAGATACCGAATAGTTAACTCTTATTATTGCACTTAGAGATAACATGAATATTTTAAACGTTAAAATGTAACATTCAAATTATTAATATTTCTGTAATTACTATTATTATTATTATCATTATTATTATTATTACTATTATCATTACTATCACCATTATCACCATCATTAATTATTATTAATTGCTATTATCATCATTATTATAATTTTATTAATCTATTTCACTTTACATTGAATTCAACATCATTTCAAAGCATATAAAAAGGTAAGTATACATGAACATCTTGATGGTTATTCGATACGCAATAATCAGACTAAATTGAGTTATGTGGACATTCTGACAAGATAGTTATTGAAAAATTAGTTGTGGTAAAATGCAGTAAAATCATTGATAATAAAGCAGGAAAATATTTGACAACTGAGATCAAACTGTGTTCAGCACTTATTATTATTAAAGAGGTTGTGTTAGGAAACATAATTCAGGAACTATTATATTCTAGTTTTGATTCAGAAATAAAACCCGGATTTACAGGGGTATTACATAATGGAAAAAAAAAGAAAGAATACCAACAAATCGAATTCACGTGAAAACCACACGTTCATGTATCAAAACTTTATGTTGAATTTAATAAGTCTATGAAATATGGTATTGAACTATGAAGGAATCTCTGTGTTTTACATCTGATCTGTTGCCTGATTCCACTGTTTCTCAAGATTCTACCGACATCTTTAGGCGGGGGAATAAGGTCAGACAGTCTTTCGTTTTTTACAAGGTTCTTTGCAAAGGAAAGACATAAGTCTTTTCGACGATCAGCCAAGGATGGTAAGTCAAGGGTTTCAAGGGCAGTGTTATATGATATGAATCGAGGACCTAAGATTATCTTTAGGGTTCTCCTCTGGATCCTTTCCAGGGACGCGACCTGTTGTCGTGTGAGTCCGCTATTAGTACAAGCACTGCTGTAAAAAAAGGAACAAAATTGCCTGAATACTCTCTTCTCTGCCTTATATATCTTTTATTGAAACACCAAAAATATAATGTGCCAAGAAACAGATTGATATTGACATAATCATGAAACAACTTCTCCAGCGGTCAGTCAGATTACTCTTGTATCTCATTTTGAGAAAGTTTACTTGAAATTTTGTCCAATTGAAGTTAGCTCTCAGCTTGATACTGTTACCAGATATACTAAAATCTAAAATGTAATGTATTGGGGGAAATAGCTTAAACTTGACCAAACAGATTTCTAATGGGCTTACAACTTGCTAAGTTCCATACAAATCCAAGCTTCTATTCTGACGAACGAAACTGCCTTTTAAAGAATTGGATGTGAAGGAATTCTGAATGGTTTGTGCATTCATGAAGATCAGTTTTTCGGACTAGCATGAATATCTAACAGAAACTAGCTGATAATCCCATTCAATGAAAGGCATAAAAAAGAAATTGATGTGCATATCTTGGTTATTTCGTCAAGTGGTTGGGACAACAAAACTATTTCTCTTAACTTGTTGGCCCATTACTCAGAGTCGGCTATTATCCATCTCTCCAAAATACATTTAAAATACTATATTCTTAAACATTCAGTATGGTCTCCTTCTGTGAGAGTTGATTTTTTTTTTCTATTCATTACTGAAACTCAAGATCACCTTTCACGATATTCAAATGAATTAGCTTTCCTGAGCATCCAGAAAGGAAGTAGGGAAAAATAGCATAAAACAAAGAAAGTATCCATTTGGGGGCTGACATGCAGCCATCCAAGAGTTAGTGATTCATACAACAATTTTGATCCCTTGCTTGTAACAATATATCCCTTAATACACTCATGATATCAAGAATGCGTTATTTCCAATAAACAGTGTGAGTCAATAAAAAGGAAATTCAGATTCAACAAAAATATTGTTGCAATCCGTAAATATAGACTTAATCAAAGATACCTATCATGTTTCCTTTAAATTGACATCTCGATCAATAAATTCTGCCCATGAACAGATAAACAGTAACATTTTCCCTGATTCATGTCAAATTCGCCTCTGCCCAAGTTTTGAGTGAAATCGACGGTCAACCCAAGGTTGGTTAAATGGTCTCTATATTGCAGTTGAATGCACTCACAAAATAATTATGGAAGTACTTGTAACTCCTGAACACCATTCAGCCCAAACTTGGGCAAAGATGATTTTGACATGCTTTTTAAAACTGGCCAGTGCTCAATCCTCCATAATCGCAATTTGGTGAGCAGCCGGTGAAATTAAAGAAGACATCGTCAACTGCCATACCATCGTAATACATTTCATCGATTTCACTTAGTTTTTATGATAATGGGCTTGAACATGGGTTTCCTTTTTATTAACTCACACTGTATGGTATACTAACAAGGGTCATCTTGCCAAATTTGCTTTGGGCTTTAATCCCTCAAAGGTATAACAGACTTTGGGTAAGGGTTAGGTTTTTGACTGCGTTTTAGGGTTAGGGTTTGGTAAAGAATTTAATTCAGGGTTGAAGTTAGGACTTCAGTTACAGTAGGATATTGACTCAGAGCAATTGTCACCAGATAATGTGTCTTACAAACTTGACTTGTCATTAGAAGTGTTACTTTCAACTGCAGATAAAAGAAAATAACATTATGGTTGGTATTCTACCAACTAAAAACCCTGTGCTAGGTCTAAGGTCATGGCTAACAAAAGGCAAATTTAGGTCTCGGACTAACTTCCTTTGTTTAAAAAGGAAGGCAGGGCCCGCAGGAAGAGCAGTATTATACTGATGTGGCTACCCTGGGTAAATAAGACCAACTTGAGTAGGTTTAGTTTTTCAGGGTTATACCATGTAATCTTTGAAGGAATAAGATCCCTGAAAAGGGCTGGTGAGCTCCGCCAGGAGCTCTGTGGTTCTCGACGTTTCGATCAGTATGCTCCGATCGTCATCAGGAGAAGATCAACTGTTATTATTATAAAACTTGACTTTAGACCCAGGGTTGGGTTTAATATTAGCTGTACACGGCCCTTTTATCAATAATACAGCTAGTGTGTGGGGTAAAATCTCTTTTTACACTTTCCATCACCTGATTATAGGAATGGAGTGAGCTTAGTTTGATTATCAAATTTCTTATCACACTCGATACACAAATAAAAATTTCCTTCAGGATGTCCTATGCTGGGTGACTACAAGTAACTTTTTATCAACAAATCTCTTTTGAGAACAATGGGGCAGAAGAGTTTTTATCCAGATTATTTACATCATCAAATTATGAGTTAAGTGATAATGAAAATTATGAGCTAACCCTGCTAACAACTTATCAAGCTCAGAACACTGATGAGACATACATCTTTTGTGTTATAGACTATTTTGATTGAAGCTACTTTTAAAAGCAAGACCTATATCACACTTACATCATTCATGAGGCTTTTTAGGAAAGTATCCCTCTATATCTTGGAGATTATTTTATAAATTTAATTGCAACTTACATTAAAACGGACCAACATTCAATTTTGTTACTCCCCTGTATGTACATGTACTTGCAAGACTTATAGTGTTTATTGAAGCTACTCCTCAATGGAAATATCTTAATCATTACACCCTGAACTTTTTCACCAGTGTGAATTGACGTGTGTGACAAGTAACTACTATCATCAAGTCTCTTACCACACACATAACACAAATAAGGCTTTTCACCTGTGTGTGTGTGCGTGTTTTTTTTTTTTTTTTTCATGTCTTAAAGTTAACATTTTACATGAAATTGCTTGTCACACTCTGTACATGGATAACGCTTTTCTCGAGCATGTGGCAGCACATGTTGGGCAAGAGTAAATTTGTTTGCAAATATCTTATTACACAAAACACATTTCTTGTGTGGTGATTGGTGCACATGATGTATTGATTTGTACCTTTGTTCTGTAGAGACAAAAAATAAGCATTGTGTCAGGATGATGTTAAGAATAAGAGAACTATAGGGGAGAGCGGGGTAAAGTGGGACAAGAATCGTGATTTGGCACTCTTTGCTTTGTAACTTCCAAAATATTCATTGTAGCCTCTCCATTTTTACAAGGTAAATAATATAAATAGTAGTCTACAAAACAAGGCTTCATAGTAATATTCCCTTAATCTGTATGCAATGAAATAAAATAATTTTAAAGTAATGCCAGAAAATGAAATTCCTAATATCTGGAGTACAAGTCAAGGCCAATATTTCATTGTCTAAAATTGGAAACTTACACAATTCACAAATACATGTATAAAAACACTCTCTAGCTACGTTCATGCGGGACTTGTGGTTTCGAAACATTAAGTTAGCGAAACTTTAAGTTAACGAAACCACGACCCCCTAACCGCAACGGGGGTTCACACGATCTTGAAACAAAGAGCTGAAACTACAAGCTGGGCGATCGTCGTGGTTAACCTCGGAAGTAGATACTACCGATTGTGTGTACAGTACACACACAGTTCCTGTGTTCATAATTCGCGCGAAGGGTAAGACCCGGAAATTTAAAATGAACAGCGAGGTTACCGCTAACTACAAGCTTGCGAAAATTAAAGTTTATTCCATTCAAATGGCCTGAAACTTCGACGGCGGACCACCCACTGCTCGTGGTTTCAGCCTTAACCACAAGCTCGCTTGTGGTTCTAAAACTACAAGTAAACTTAAAGTTTCGAAACTACAAGTCCGTTCATACGGTCTGAAACTACAAGATAACTACAAGTTAACTTAAAGTTTTGAAACTACAAGCGAAACTTAAAGTTTAGCTCCCATCGTGTGAACGTAACTTCTGTCTGCATGATAAATCTTGGTGTTATTGTCATTATCATCATTACCATCATCACCATCACCATACAGTGGAAACTCACTATAACGGGGCCCTTGGGACTAAGAAAATTACCTTGTTATATCAGGAATCTCCTTATATCAAGGTAAAAAAAAAAAAAAAACCCAAAGGAACATAAAGACTTAGGACCAGCAAAATTACCTTGTTATATCAAGAATCTTGTTATATCGCAGCTCTTTATAACGAGTTTCCACTGCAATCATCATTCTTATTATCATCTTCACAATGAACTTGATTTTTTCAAATTTATTTGCATGATATTTCTAATCCTTTTCTAATTTTTCAGTGTTTTTTACATAACATGTTCATTTAATGCATATGCACTGTATACAAAAAATGAGTCAATGACAAGTCATTTTCCAGGAACAATATCTGAACGTTTATTTCCATTAATCATTATTTAGGTGAAAACAAACTCCATATTAACTGAGCATAAAAAGACAAATTTTGCTTATGATATAAACTGAACATGAAAAGACAATTTTTGCTTATGATAAACTGAAGTTTGAAATGATTTATCAAGGCTTTTTTTATGTAGGAAGGTAATATTCTGTGGAAAAACTACCTTCTTTACAGCTTACATATTTGAGAATTTTGTTTACTTCAGTATTTCTTTTCTCTATTTCTAGCTGAATGACATAATATCTAATAAGATTCCAAATGGATGTCTACAGATATATTCATAAACGTATTATCATCTACACAGTTTAATTTCACATTCAAGCGTCCTTTCATAAGTAAAACTTACTTTGGAGATAACGGCAAATTCAGAATACAATAAAACAGGAAAGTTGACTTGGGATCTACATGCACATTAATTTAATGTCACAACTGATTTGCCACTTTGTTATTCTCATTCTTATTGTTGGTTCAAACTTCATAAATCCTTTACTCTGATCTGTATGCTTTAACCCACAAAAAATTAATTATAGTACAGGTCTCACGGCCTTTCAAGGGTACCAATCACTAAAAATACTTGGCTCTGTATGTTTGGGGTTCCATACCAGTATACTATATTCAAAATATATGCTTCAAATATTCTTTTTGTAAAGAGATATTGCAAAATCTAAATAAATGTACATTATAATTAGAGATAACAGCATGTTTTGAGTACACTAGTAAAAACAACCACAGGTGCAGGCACATACAAAGACGTTAGCTCCAAGTAAAATTCTGTGGTGCCTTGATCAATATTAAGTTATATTTCCCAGTGCGCTCATTTATCCTTAATCATTTGAAGTCTCATAAGAGTTTTTAATTATCATTATTAATGGCAATCCTTGCAAATGGTATATTATTATCATCATTATTATTATTATTATTATTATCATTATTATTATTATTATTATTATTATTGGTGATTGGTCTCCTTTGTTTTGTTTTGTTTTCATTCACAATAAATCACTGTAAATAAGACATATAAAAGAGATCTAGAACTCAGAGGTGAGGTACAGGGATCACACATAAACTGGTGAATCTCAACCAAAAAAATCATTCTGAATAAGATTCTTATCAAAACAATATTTACACTTCTTGAGCAAGTTGAACATTGGGAAAAATTGATGAGCTAATGCCTTGCTACTGTACATACATATATTCAATCTTCTTCTCTGGCAAATTGAATTACATTTGAAATAACTGGCTTAAGGGCAATTCTGTTGTTCAAACCAGCATGATGTTATAAATACCTAACAAAAAACAGACGGAAATCACATTCACTAAAAAACAATAAAAAACACAAACATGTACACATTTTGGCCACATAATCTAGCGATTGGGATAACCTACACGTTTCCTTAACTTTCAATGCCCATCACTCACCTACATTTTCCTCAAAATGTGTTTAGCAAACATCATTTAATTCTTTCTGCGCAAGTTGGATTTGTTGTTGTTGTTGTTCATCATTAGCAGTTAAAATTACCTTTTACTTTGTACAAGTGGATGTGTTTTTCTGGGCATTTAGAAAGGGAATAAGGAGGAATAGTACAAAAGGAAATTCTCCATGTCAAGCTAACATAAAGTCATACATTATGTTAGTCAGTGATTCATACAACACTTTTGAGCCCTTGCTTGTAACAATACATCCCTTTAAACTCAAAATATTAAGACTGTTTTTTTTTTTTTTCAGGTGCACAGTGACACATGCTCCTGCGGTATTTCCTTCAGGCTTCATTTCCTCAAAGGTAAAGACTTCGGCCAAAATTCACAAAGGAGGTTTAAACCATGGCTAAGGTTTAAACCTCCATAAGCCTACTAAAATAAGCGTAAATAAGCGCACATTGCCCAAGCGCGTGCTCAAAGAAAATATATGATTGGATTGGGTTCTGTGTGCACGTACCATGGTTTAAACCCCCTCCTGGGTTTTTTAAGCAAACCTCCTTGGTGAATTAGAGCCTTAGGCCCGAATTCACAAAGGAGGTTTGGTTTAAACCATGGTTTAAACCCTGGTTTAAACCCCCTCCTGGGTTTTTTAAGCGTATGTGCGCACGGAATCCGATCATATATATTCTTTGAGTGCGTTCATGGGCAATGTGCACTTATTTACGCTTATTTTAGTACCTTATGGAGGTTTAAACGTTACCCATGGTTTAAACCTTACCCATAGTTTAAACCTCCTTTGTGAATTCGGGCCTTAGGGTTTCATTTGTGTTTCAGGTTGTGTTTATGGTTATTGTTGGGTATAGTGTAGAGTTCAGGATTGAAATGAGTGTAGGAAATCAAATGGAGCAATTGTTGCCAGACCATGACTGTGTCATAGCACCTTGATACAGTAGAAACTCACTATAAAGAGCTCCGATATAACAAGATTCCTCATATAGCAAGGAAATTGTCCTGGGGAGCGTTTCATGAAAGGAAGTTGTCGGATATTTTATCCGACAACTGTTATAAGCTACTGAAATCTTTGCATCTGATTGGCTGAGAGCAAATTTGTCGGATAAAATATCTGACAAGTCCTTTCATGAAACGCTCATTGTCCAGGTCCCAGGTCTTTGTATTCTTTTGTTGTTGTTTTTTTCACCCTGATATAAAGAGATTCCTGATATAACAAAGTAATTGTCATGGTCCCAAGGTCCCCATTATAGTGGGTTTCCACTGTATGCAATGAGAAAGGTGATTTAACTGCAAATCAATAAAACACTGTATCAACAATACAGTCAGCATGTGGGTTCAACCCCTTTTCACACATGATCATCACCTTATTACCAATGGAGTGAGCTTTCAATCTCTTATCACACTCAATACACAAATAAGGATTTTGTCAAGTAAACTCTAAACGTCATATATTTTCGCAGGGTTTTATTTTCGCGAATTTCAAGAATTGCGAGTGGGGAGCGAATTTAGCAACACGCCAAAATATTGCTTACATAAGAAGTCAGTTGAATTTGTTGTCTCCTGGTCAGAAATTCACCACTTCGCTATGCAAAAGTACATCATCACCACTCTTTGAAGATTTGAGCGCAAATTCAACCACTCATGAAATAGTCTGGTTAGTCCTACATGTATTCGCAAAAATTTATGGCCACAAAATTTAAGGCTTATACAGTATCTTATTGCTGGTGAAATACATATTACTTTTATCAGAAAATCCTTATCCACAATAAGGACAGAAAAACCTTTCTCGAAATTGCTTACATCAGGGAATGATGTGTTAATGATAATGAATTTATACATCATATAATATTCAGAGAAATGATAAGGCTTTTGTATTGCATAAAGATTGTTTTGAGTGAAGCTAATACATGTATAAATAACAAATGTAGTTTCACACTTCACACATGAGGCCTTTAACAAAAGTCTCTTGAGAGGACTATGTAAATGCAAATTACACTCAAAAGCTCTGCTAACATCACTTCCCTGCATGTACCAGCAAGTGGTGAGTGAGGCTACTCTTGAGTGAGAACCTTTTATTACACTCTGAACAATGATAGGGTTTTTCACCAGTGTGAACTGACAGGTGTTGAGAAAAGTAAGTACTATCAGCAAGTCTCTTTCCACACACATAACACAAATAAGGCTTTTCACCTGTGTGTTTTTTCATATGTCTTAACAATTTATGCTTTGAGAGAAATTGCTTGTCACACTCTGAACACGGATAAGGCTTTTCTTGAGCGTGTAGTAGCATGTGCTTATTGAGGTTACCTTGAATAGCAAATGGTTTATTACACTCAGAACACTGATAAGGTATTTCTCCAGTGTGTATAAGCATGTGTTCTTTAAGGGGTATTTTGCCAGAAAATCTCCTACCACACACAGAACATAAATAAGGCTTTTCACCAGTGTGTGTTCTTAAATGTCTTTTCAGGCAGCACTTCGATTTAAATTTCTTGCCACACTCTGAACACTGATGAGGCTTCTCTTTGTTGTGTATAAGCATGTGTCTAGAAAATTTACGTTTCTCACGAAAGTCCATTTTACACTCTGGACATTGATAAGGTTTTTCCAGATTGTGTTGTTCGAAATGTCTTCTTAGTTGAAATTTCGAACGAAATTTCTTGTTACACTCTGAACATGGAAAAGGCGTATCTCCTGAATGTATTAGCAAATGTTGAGCAAGATTACGTTCGCAGGCAAATCTTTTCTTACACAAAACACACAAATAAGGCTTTTCACCATGTGTTTTTAAATGTCTCTCCAGTCGGCATTTTGAAGGAAATTTCTTGTTACACTCTGAACATGGAAAAGGCATATCTCCTGAATGTATTAGCAAATGTTGAGCAAGATTACGTTCACAGGCAAATCTTTTCTTACACAAAACACACGAATAAGGCTTTTCACCGTGTGTTTTTAAATGTCTCTCCAGTCGGTGTTTTGAAGGAAATTTCTTGTAACACTCTGAACACTGAAAGGACATTTCTCCAGTGTGCATTAGCATGTGTTCAGCAAAGGCAGATTTATTAGCGAAGCCCTTTTTACACTCGGGACATTGATAAGGTTTCTCCTGCATGTGTGTTCTTAAATGCTTTTTCAGTTGGGATTCTAAATGGAATTTTTTGTTACACTCTGAACACTGAAAAGGTATTTCGGCTGAATGCAATAGCAAATGGTCATTATATGTACGTGTGTTGGCAAGTCGTTTACCACACACATTACACAAATAAGGCTTTTCACCACTGTGTGTTCTGGAATGTCTCTTCAGCCGATATCTTGTAGGAAATTTCTTGTTACACTCTGAACATTGAAAAGGCCTTTCCCCAGAGTGCTGAAACATATGTTCAGAGAGGTAACTTTGAACAGCAAATTGCTTATTACACTCTGGACATTGATAAGGCTTTTCATCTGTGTGTTTCTGGTTTTCCAAACTTTCAGGCAGGTTACCAGGACAGCAGAGAACACCTGCAAGAAATAATGCGTCAACTTGAAGTTAAGTCATTGATAAAAGTAATGCAAAATTTTATTCAACTTCCTCTTATGGCACAGCAAACAAATGAGGCTTTTCTCTAATGTATTTCTTATGTTGAATCAGGGCACCCTTCTCACGAATCTCCTTAAAATGACACAGGACACAAATGAAATTTCACCTGGGTGTTTTTTCATATGTCTTTAACAGTTTACATTTCATGTGGAATTGCTGTTTACGCGGTGAACAGGTTACTTTAAACAGAAAATAGTTTTTACACTCAAAACACATTTCTCCAGTTTGCTTTAGCATGTGTTCCTCAAGGCCCCTACCACACTAAAAACATAATTAAGGCTTTTCAACAGTGTGTTCTTAAGAATCTTTGCAGATAGCATTTCAATTTAAATTTTTTGTCACACTCTGAACACCAATGGGGGATCCCTATATTGTGTATGAGCATGTGTTTAGCATATTTACGTTTGTCACTACAGACCTCATTATATTCTGGACATTAATTGATAAGGGTTTTTCCAGGTCGTGTTGTTTCAGATGTCTTGTTAGCTGAGATTTTGAACGAAATTTCTTGCTACACTCTGAACGCTGAACAGGCAGTTCTCCTGAATGTGTAAGTATATGTCGAGCAAGAGTACATTTGTTGGTGAATTTCTTATTGCACACATCACATTAATATGGCATTTCACCAATGTGTTTTTTCAAATGTCTCTTCAGTCGATATTTTGAAGGAAATTTCTTCTTACACTCTGAACACTGAAAAGGCACTTCTCCTGAATGCTTTAGCATATGGCAAGCAAGGTTACGTGTGTTGGCAAGTCATTTACCACGTACAGTACATGGATAAGGCTTTTCATCAGTGTGTGTTCTAAAATGGCTCTTCAGGCTATATTTTTCTTGTTTCATTCTGAACAATGAAATGACATTTCTTTTTACATTCTAAACACTGAAAAGACATTTCCCCAGTGTGTTGTAGCATGTGCTGTGTAAGGTAGGTTTGAACGGCAAACTGCTTATTACACTATGGACATTGATAAGGCTTTTCATCTGTGTGTAGGAGCAGGGGTCTAGACAAGTTATATTTATCTGCAAAGTCCTCATTACACTTAGGGTGCTGACAAGGCTTTTTACTGTGAGTTTTTAAATGTTTTGTCAGATGGGATTTCAGACAAAATTCCTGGTTACACTCTGAACACTGATAAAGCATTTCTCCAGTGTGTTGTTGCATGTGCTGTATAGGGCCCCTGCCATCAAAATGCAAGTGGATACCTGTTGGTGTGCAGTTCGACAAACATCTCATATTTTGATATTTAAACTTCTAACAATGTTTCATAGATTTTAAAATATTTTTTGAAATAATTTTCTACAACCTGCTAAGCCCCACCCACTTAAAAAATATCCTCCAGACCATTTGCCCCCTGTGACATCATCTCATCCGTCAATCATCAGTGAGCTAATAGCGATTTTGCAAGTGAAATTGGTATTTAACTTTGTCAAAGCTGACACCTGTTACAATACAACATAAAATAATAACATAGGAGTTGCTATGTCAGACATGCTGTAGCATCAGCAGGAAAACAAAGGCAATGAGGAGGTATTATATGAAAGCATGCAATTCTATTATGAATGTGTGCTGAGCTGGGGGGATCACTGTCTATTGTATTGTAGAATAGTGGAATGTAACTTGTCAGCAAAACTCTTGGAGCAGTCAGAACACTGATAAGGCCTTACATCTCCGTGTGATTTGAGATGGACTGTAAGAATGAAAGTGTTGTAGCATGTGTTGAGTGAGGTTACTTTGATGAGCAAATTGGTTATTACATTCTGAACACTGATAAGGCTTTTCATCTCTATGTGTTCTTAGACGTGTCTCCAGAAGACATGGTGAAGGAAATTGCTTGTTGCACTGTTCACATTGACGAGACAATATCTCACCATGTTGTTTTATGTGCCTACTGAGATGTCTGCTAGAAGCAAAGCATTTACTACACTCAGAACATTGGTAAGGCTTTTCACCAGTGTGTGTTCTTAAAGGGTACCAAATCCCAAAAAAATATTTTGATTTGTATGTTACAGGATCCATGTCGTTATACTATATTCAAAATATGGGCTTCAAATATTAATTCTATAAAGAGATATTGCAATTTTAATTATGCTCTCTATAAGCGTAAAACCGACGCGTGATTAGACTACTCGATGCACCCATACGCGCTCGCCAAGATAAGGACTCGCGCAGAACTAAACTCGGAGTTAATTTTCTTATTATCCTTTTCACCTTCATACTCCTTAACTGTTGACTGACGGAATGCCATATAAAGTTCTTCAAGATTGATTTGATACTTTCTAGCTGTACACAAATTATTTTTTCAGATGATTGGTACACTTTAAATGTAATTTCAAGTTATTCTTATAAAGAAATTTCTTGTTACATTCTGGACATTGAAAAGCTCTTTTCCCTGTGTGTATGAGCATGTGCTATGTGAGGTTACTTTTAACATTAAACCATTTATTACACTCTGTACACTGAAAAGGCTTTTCACCAGTGTGTACCACCTTGTGTTGAGTAAGGGTTCTTTTGTCAGCAAAACTCTTGGGGCATTCAGAACACAGATAAAGCCTTGCTTCAATGTGTTTTGGAATGTCTTGTTAGCCGAGATTTTGAAGCAAACTTCAAGTAACACTCTGAACAGAGAAAAGATAGCTGACCTGTGAGTATGAGCATGTGCTATGTGAGGTTACTTTTAACATTAAACCATTTATTACACTCTGTACACTGAAAAGGCTTTTCACCAGTGTGTACCACCTTGTGTTGAGTAAGGGTTCTTTTGTCAGCAAAACTCTTGGGGCATTCAGAACACAGATAAAGCCTTGCTTCAATGTGTTTTGGAATGTCTTGTTAGCCGAGATTTTGAAGCAAACTTCAAGTAACACTCTGAACAGAGAAAAGATAGCTGACCTGTGTGTATGAGCATGTGCTGAGAGAGGTTGCTTTTACTATTAAACCGTTTTCACACTCTGGACACTGAACCAGCTTTTCTCCAGTGTGTACCAGCTTGTGTTGTTTCAGACTACTTTCGTCAGCATATCTTTTACTGCACTCAGAACACTGATAGGGCTTTTCACCACTGTATCTTCTTAAACGTTTGGTAAGGTAAGATTGTGCTTTAAATTTCTTCCCACACTGAGAGTACTGATGAGGTTGTTCACTACTGTGTCTTATTAAATGTGTTGTAAGGAGAGATTTTTCTTTAAATTTCTTCCCACACTCAAAACATTGATGAGTTTTCTTTCCTGACTTCATTCTCTTTGAGGGTGTAACATCATGATTTATGGAAGTGCTTTTGTCTCGATCTTTATTATCATGCTTAGCACCCTTGCTACATTCAACTATTTCAGGACAGCATTCTTCCAGGTTTTTCTCACTTTGAATACTGTTTCTTGAGACAGAGTTAATCACACGATCACAACTACCTTCAACGTTGGCGTGTGAAGTATTCTTGAGTTCTGAGTCTGCATGAGGAGGACTTGATATCTCTTTCTGGTTTCCCAAACTTTGATGTAGGTTGGCATTACTGGAGACCACTCCTGTAAAGAATAAAACATGTATCAATTTCAAATTGTTCAAAAAAGATAATCAGAACCCCTAAATCACATAGTCAAAAATAAAGAGGGAATCATTACAATGTGTAACAAACAGGCTTATGAATAAGAAAAACCAACAACCCCCCCCCCAAAAAAAAATGAATTTCTGAACATAATGTATACTTTTTGTTTTCTGCTGAATTTAATTGTTGCATCCATTTGTA
Source organism: Heliocidaris tuberculata (assembly GCA_025618425.1). Lineage (NCBI taxonomy): Eukaryota > Metazoa > Echinodermata > Echinoidea > Camarodonta > Echinometridae > Heliocidaris > Heliocidaris tuberculata. The sequence continues at coordinate 36,614,246 of CM046837.1, read as the reverse complement.
AAAATAGTAATTGCTTAATTCCTCTCTTTTTCCCCAATTTCCTTCAATAAAAAAAAAAAAAAAAAAAAAAAAAAATAATAATAATAATGGTGCCTTCTTGTATAGCGCTCAGGTCGTCACGCTGTGACGCTCATGGTGCTCTAACATAATTACCCCGGTCACAGCCGAGCGGCCAAATACGTAGCGCTCTAGCATATCAGGTACCCATTTACACCTGGGTGGATGGTGGAGAGTGACAAAAGTGGATTAATATCTTGCCAAAGGACGTTAGCGCCGGGCTGGGATTCGAAGCAACTAGGTTTAGCTGTCTATCAACCTTCAGACTACAGAGTTCTCTTATTCCCATAGGTTTTATACATGGACCATGAAGTTCACAACGGCAATTATTCTTTCTATACAGCTCTGCAGATGACATGAAACATCCTTCTTCCCTTAAGCCACATTATTTGAAATCCTATTTTTAGCTCGAGTTTAAATGTGACCAAATATTTATATCAAAGATAAGACAAATTACCCCTCTCACTAGAATACTAGTTCCAATGGACATGTCTCCTAATGCATTTCAATTTATGCATGTTTCTCTCCAGAATCCTTAATTACTTTATTCTGTGCACCTGCTATGCATAATGGCATCTCTATGAATGGAATCCATTTTATATTGGTTTTTGCGATGTTGGGCAAGCCTCTGGCAAGCTTTTGAGTCATCAAGAGAAACTTTTGTTTAAAAAATACATGTATGAATAAAATTAGTAACCAGGAATATTGTAACTTAGGCATCTCAATGTGTGCACCGGTGTTTTTCATAGATTAGTCATAAAACTAGGAAATGAACATTTTCATAAGCAACACAATATAAAATGAGTTCTAGAATGTAGGCATTCTTATTGGTCAAATGACACCAAATGTAACAGTGCAAGTAGTTTCATATGGTATGGCCATTGATGAGTTAAGAAGTGATGAAATGCATGTAGTTTCATACACATTGATGCCCACACTGAGATGAGCATTACAGTGTCTGGCAGAGCTTATGTGATGTCATTCATTCAGCAAATGGCGCCCTCCATGACTCATGCCTCTTGGCATTTTGATCGGGTTTGTATACATTTTTCTGACTTTATATTCATATTGAAGATCAATTTTTTGTAAAACAAAGAATTCATGTTTTGTAGCTCGTGTATCAATATTTGTGCTATGCACGGCACTCGATTAAGTCACAGTTATGACAGATAACGACTCGACAAGTCTAGTTCATTATATTGTCACTTAACCTCTGTGCAATGCATATTGATGAATGCATTTGCAAACACTTTTTATTTCCATACTACTTCTGCCCAATTGTTTTTACCTTGATTTGTTGATGATTGTGTAATATCAGCATGTTGAGGAGACACCTTTCCTTCTGAGTCTTCTTCCTTGGTGTAATACTTGTAGACCTGATATCCCATCTTGCCCGATGATTCCTCCTTATATTTGTAGTAATCCCTTACTTCTAAAGAAAACCAAACAAATAAAGAAATGTATTACACATACTTTGTTTAGAGAACCTAATTAATTACAAAGTTAACGCTGCATAACTCAGAGTTGCATAAGTTGAACTTTCCCCAAGTATAATTATTTTTTGGACCAAACTATGCAAAACCTGAGAATTTATTTACACTTCCTAGATCAAATTTAGCATTTTTATAAGTCAAACTATTTCTTTTGGTGGTCCCAACAGATTTGGCCTATGAAAAGTTAACTGTACACATGCAAACATACCCAACTACCGGTTGCATGACTCTTGCACCAAGAGGGACCTGGCAGTGGCTAATGACGTGGCTCTTGCATGTGCTAGACACTGGGAAACAGTAGTGTGATGACCCGAAATGATGATGACAAAGCAAATGTCATATCATCCTCAAACTCAATCTTGCCAATAGGAAGGAGTAATAATTGAATAAGCAGATCTTAGTAAAAGTTTGAGAGAAGTCAGCCAAAGGATTAAAAAAAAGATTTAAAGTTATGAATTTTTAAAGTGTGAGATCACCAATGACAAGGAGAGAGCCTTAATTTGGCATGCTGTCAATATTTAGGATATCATGCATGGAGAATTTGTACCCCAAAATCACTCAAAGTGGGCATTTTTCAATTATCATCATGATAGATATTACAGGCATTTTCTTCATGGGAGGGAACGGTGCATCCTGGGAAAAAAGTCTAGAAAAAATAAGAAGTTTAAGGCGAAATGTTGGACAAAAATTTGGACAAAAATTACCTAAGATAAGGCTAAGATTCCACATATTTATAGTGATCTACATGTAATCTTTCAAAACTTTCTTACAACTTGTCTCTTTTTTCCCCCATCAAACTTTTACTCCTTTGTTGATTTTGTTTTTGTTGTTTCTTTCTTATATCAACAGGCCTACCTTATACTAGTTGTAAGAAAAAGACACATGACACTTTTGATTGCTGATAACTCAGATGTTATCATTCGTATCAGACTGAGCTTTTCACATGGTAAAGTTGAAGGATGTCAAATTTATTTGGAGTAAATTTCATGAAATTTCTATGAATACTATTCTTAAAACAATGCGCTGAAATACTATTTAATTAGAATTTCACTTTTTGAAAAATCAAGGCCACAAAATCTGTGTGTAACAGTAATTAATTCAGAGCTCAACAATGGCCATTGTGATAACAGCTGAAATTCCAGAGCACCATTTTTAAACCCAGATTCATGAATTTTTAATGACCCTGGACAGGTGCGCCGGAAGCAATTCTGGATTGGGGGGGCAAACAACCCAGGGGGCTCACTATTTTGGAGGGGGAGGGGGCTCATGTCAAAAATTTTCGGAGGTGACCAGAGGTGTACGCAGAATTTTTTTGGGGGGGGGACAAGACGCGTAAAAATTTTCGAAGAAACTCGAAAGCGAGATAGCGAAGCAACAGAGCTGGTTACGAGCACTGGCGTAAATCACACATATAATCTTTTATTTTGCGAGCGAGCGAAAAATAACCACTTTTCTAAGTTATATACAATATTTTCATTCCAACTCTTCTTCTTTTTCTTCTTCTTCTTCTTCCTCTCCCTTTTTTTTTTTTTTTTTTTTTTTTTTTGGGGGGGGGGGGCTTTTGGGGGGGGCGAAAATGCATTTTGCCCCCCCCCCACTTTTTCGTTTGGGGGGGCGACTGCCCCCCCTGCCCCCCCGCTTCCGGCGCCTATGACCCTGGAAAGTGAAGGGATGGCAGAAATGACAGGTATGATGCACAATGGTATTGTTATGTCCTGAATTAATTACTGACACACACACATTTTGTGGTCTTTTTTTTTTTTTAACTGAAAATCTAATCAGATATTCCAAGCATTATTTTTTTTTTTTTTGTGTGTGTCCATCATCTAGAAACAGGGTTATACATGAATGTTTAGCCAGGCTCTTGCACAGTGCAGAGCCTTATGATTAGCAGCCATCAGGTCTTCAATGCTACATTGGTCATCCAGGATAGGGCATATTAGTAGGTGTTCCATGGATTGCTCAGATGTACCAAAGATGCAGACAGTATCTGCAGTGTCAGCATATCCCCATCTGGTCAAGTTGGTCTTGCACATAGGTCTTGCAACAGCCCATGCCTGTACGAAAACTGTTGAGTGACTTCCATGTCCTCCATTCAGATTTGTGGCCAGGTGCTAGTTCTTCCTTGGTTGGCATTGACAGCTTTATAACGTGCTGATTTATATAGTTCGATGTTCCTGCCACAATGATAACCTTGCTGCTTGAGGGGACTGTGACAGTGGCTGTACCAAATGAAGGAAAGTCTTCCTAGATTTTAGACGGCTTGGGGCTGGGTGAAGGGAATGACAGGGGTGGCGGGTGTCCTCGAGTTGCCTCTTGCGTTCAGTCCTGCCGGCTACTGACCTGCGGACTCCAGGTGGGGCGATGCATGCCAAGACATGAAGGCTGTCCACGTTTGTTGGTTTTAGGCAGCCAGTGATGCACCTGCAGTTGTCATTGAGGGCAATGTCAACTTTCTTTGCATGGGATGATCTCTCCAAGACAGCTCATTCATACGCTGCAGCTGAGTAGCACAGTGCAAGAGCAGTAGACCACAGTGTGGAAGCAATGGCACCCCAAGACAAGTTTGTAAGTTTGTGCAGGAGGTTGTTCCTTGTCCTCACTTTGCCTTTTACATTCTGATGTGTTGTTTGTAGGACAATGTTCGATCCAGGGTGACACCAAGGTACACTGGGTAGTCGTATTGCTTCAGGGGTACATCATTCCAGGTTAAGATCAGCTTCCAGCCCAACTCACGGTTGCAAAGATGGAATAAGCTAACCTGGGTCTTTGCTGGATTGGCTCTAAATTGGTTGTCCTTGTAGACTTAATTAAAGGGTACCAATCACCCAAAATAATTTTGCTCTGTATGTTAGAGGTTTCATGTCATACCATATTCAAAATGTGGGCTTCAAATATTAATTCTATAAAGAGATATCGCAATTTCAATTACACTCTCTATAAGCCTACAAGCGACTCGTGAGTAGACTACTCGACGCACCCGTACGCGCTCGCCAAGATAAAGGCTCACGTGGAACTAAACTCGGAGTTCGGTTCCGCGCGAGTATATTCATGTTATCCTTTCTTTCCTTCATACCCATTAATTGTTGACCTATAGAATACCAGACAAAGTTCTTTGAGGTTGATTTTATACTTTCTAGCTGTACACAAATTATTTTTTCAGGTGATTGGTACACTTTAAGTTAATAAGTTGGTCTTATTTACCCAGGGTAGCCACATCAGTACCACTTTTCCTGCAGGCCCTGCAATTATTATTACCCCAACATTGCCAGGTACCCATTCAATTTACATGGGTTGAGAGGGACAAATGTGGGCAAAACACCTTGTCCAAAGATGTAACCACTGAGCAATGATCGAACTTGGAACCTCTCATAAGGGAGTCAAGGGCCTTGAAGTGATCCCACTATTAATATGTATTTACCGTGATCTGTTGATGACTGTGCAGTATCAGGCTGAAGAGAAGAAGGTGAAATTTCTTCTGGGTCTTCTTCCTTGATGTGGATCATTGGACCTCCAATCTTTGCTATTGATTGCTGCTCCTCATGTGTACCACCGTCACTTGGTTCTAGATGGAAAAAGAGAAGCCGCAGATGAACAAAATATGCGTAAACATTTTTACCCGTACATGCATGTTCAAGAAGGCAATTAATGTTCAGATTTCTCATTATATGACATCTAGGTCATTGACAAGACTGCCATAAAAGCAGGCCACACACACGTGAGTGGGGCGTCTTCGGCGTTGCACGTCTTTGCTCAGCTGCAAAGGTGGCCCACTTGTATCACAGTCTTTTCTGACTTATGGTGGATCTGAAAATTGCACGAGGGGATGACATTACATTTCATGACATTCTCAGGTCTTCTTAAATTACATTACATGCATAATACAGTTGTACACAACAATCAAAATGAACCCCATGCAGGCCCTACTGTGCATGGCACGCGCTCCATCGATGCTCATCTCCTCGAGCGCTGAATCTCTGAGGAAAAAATTTGGTTGTTGAACACATAAAAGTCCTGATTTTCCATTTGCTTGATCATAGAGATTGATGTGTCTTTGTGGTAAAAAAATTGTACTGGCCGAGTTTTGTCTAGCCATCGGCAGAATAAAAATAACATAAGATGGAGGAAAAAAAATCGGCAGGGATTTCTGAAGTTTTGGACATGATTTTGACTTTGAATTTTGGTGGAAATATCAGAAGTTCTTCCAAACCACCACTTTAAGTTAAGGTAAGGTTTTGATTTTCTAGAGCTACATGTAAATATGAAAGGAAGTATCTAAAATATTTAGTTTAATTTTCTTCCATACATTTAGTACGTACATGCCAACCCTTGCGCTAACCGACGGCACCGACGGCCATTGCCGTCGGTGCCCTCCTCACATGCCGTGTGCTGTCACTGAAAATCCCACATCGATTACCGTGCCCTTTTATGGAACCGTCGTCGGTGCCCTTCCCCAGCTAAAGTCCCTAACCTAAGTTTTCAAGAAGAATCTCAAATCACAGTCAAC